>CM069078.1:33975421-34203709 GCA_035578085.1 Solanum pinnatisectum | reverse complement strand
ATAAGTTATCCCATATACATGCATGTGATACATCCTGCGATAAAATCCTAACTCCCGAGATAACTTGCTCCCAACCAAACGAATCTTGTTCACTGTTCAACAGAAAACAGAGTACCTTCTTTCTGAAAATATATACAGGATCTTGATGGCACCAAGCAAAGGCACAATACAGGTATGGATTGATAGCATCACATATAGATGACAAATCTTACATAGGTAAATAAAAAGATTAATTACTACAACGAGGTTGTGCTTGGGCAACATCTGACCATGCAGCTTTGAAAAGGCCTCACATGCCCGGGCGGATGTGACCATCCGCCAACACTCCCTGCCACAGGACAAGAACATGTTATATCAAGAAGGGAATTCAGCAACAGAACTTTTCCACACGCATCACTTTACTATTATTTATCACCTGCATGTATGTAAATCAGCAAGAGAAAATCCAACATGTCGCCCTTTTATTGCATAATATAATTATGTGTTTTGCTCGATATAGCATGTATCAGATAATCTTACCCATCTGCTTGAGCATGATATGAAGCAGTAAGAAAGACACAATCCAGTGTTTTGACGGGCGAGAGGCGCACAAAAGGCCATAAGGGCCTGTTCGCCACGCGGCGAGGCGTCGCTTTTGGAATTGAGTTCAATTAATACCAAAAATTAAAAATATTTAATTGCATATATAATATCCAAATCTCAATAGCAATAAGCCAATAACATATATTAGCAAAATATTTCAATTTAAAACTAAAAGTAGATAATAATTCCATCCAATATCCTCTCTCTTTTTGCTGTAGCATCCGCCATTTAATCTAGTCAATTCACTGTTTATGGACAAATGAATAAATAATTATAGAAGAATGAATTTTTTTTTAAATTATAGGCAGTAAGCAGGAGCAGTATAGAGGAAAACAGAGTAGTGAAGGTGGTATCACTGCTTTGCTTATAGGCAGTATCGACTGCTTTGCTTATAATTTTTTTAAATTATAAGCAGTGGCAGACTGGCAGCACAGTGTGAAACAGAGACAGAGGAAAAAGAGAACTCAAGAAGAAGAAGAAACGTAAAAAGAAGAGAAGAAGAAATCTGAAGAAGAAGAAAACTCAAGAAGAAGAAGAAAGAAACTGAAAAGAAGAAGAAAAAAAAGAGGTATACCTGGCAGCAATCGTTGATGAACAAGGAGAAGAGACATGTAGGGGGAAGAGGTTATAAGCAACTCTGGGATCGACTTTGGCTGGAGAAAGAGATCGTAAGAAAAGAAAAGAAGACTGAAAGTTTGAAAATAGAAAAAAAAAACCTAATTTTATTTTTAAGTCAAAATCTTTTTAAAAATTAAAAAATCAAATGAGCGCAACATTTAGGTCGCTTCTTTAAGTGCGCCGTAGGTTGCCTTTTGATATCATGCTACCTCAGTGGTAGAATGGCGAAGTGAATGCCTCACCTGCAGCCTCGCCATCATAAGCCTTTGGCGAGTGGCGCTGGCCATTCATAACACTGGAGCACAACCTAACTTCTATAACAATTTTTATTAGTGAGAGGTCCGTGTAACTTAATAAGAACAGAGAGAAAGCAAGTTCACGTGCTTCCCCAAACCTCTTAAATGGCACAACATTTTCATATGAAATGTCTATTTCAATGCTTTATCAGATCAAGAGAGACAGCCTTTTCTTCTTTTTGATAAGGTAACATTTGTATGGATTCCAAAGACAGATGTCATAATCTGAAAGCTACATCCAGATTTAGCTAGCATAAAAATATCTAAAGAGACTCTAGAAAAATGTTATAGAGTCCTCTGCATCATACTATGTACTTTTCGTAACACCAAAAATGCAAAAATTGAATACAATTATAACTTCATTTTCTGGATGGGGTTGCTTTTGGTTGTCAAAACATCTTGAGTTCCTTTACTTCCAAATAGGCCACTCACCATATGCAGCCTGGAATCATTTTCCTTCCAGGATGGCCTTCTCTTTAAATGAACTCTTCTTTGTTTTTGTTTTGTTTCTTCCTATAAAGGCACAAGGTGATGTCACTCTTGTATTGAAACTATCAAAGCTAGCTCAATACGCAACATATGGCATCTACTCACTAAATAATACTCCTTTTGTCCCAATTTATGTATGAAGGTGTTTGACTGATTAAGAATGAAAGAAGATTTTTGAAATCTTGTGGTCTAAAGAAGCCATAAATATTTGTGTGGCTACTGGCTATAACTCATCTCACTGGAGGTAAAAATGAGAACTATAAAGTTAAACTATTACTAAATATACTAATCCTGCGTCATTCTTTTTAGACTAACTAAAAAAAAAGGAAAAGAGAGTCACATAAATTGGGATGGAGGGAGAAACGTTTTTGGTTACTGTGTAGAAATATAGGAAAAAATATTATTGAATTGTGGTTGTGTCTACATTATTACATTGAGACCCTATTTATAGACACTAGAATACAATCCTTTACCAAATAGGATACTATTTACTATTCTATTCCTATTTGTATTCATATTCTTATTCTAAATAGGATTGTATAAAGCCTATTCTATTTTAATAGGATTGTGTAAACCAATTCCTATTCTAATAAGATTGTATAAACCTATTCATATTCTAACACTCCCCCTCGAAAGCTAGTGCATACAATTTCCATGTACCCTAGCTTGTTGGCATATGTAATTAATCACGAGGACCAATGAGGGGCTTGGTGAGATATCTGAGTTGATGATCGACTTCACAAAATGTAATGATCAATCTCAATGTGCTTGTCTTCTCATTAAATCTTTGGATTTGATGCATAATGCCGATAAAACATGCAGTGATTTATAGATGTTGAACTTCCCAAACCAAACTTGCAAAGAACTATTTCAGACCATAGAGTTGACTCAAGCATATTCGGACGTATACAAGGCTATTTGAACTCCCTTGAGCAACAAAGTGCTCAAAATCTAGTATTAAGTATATGGATCATGTTGGAATTAGATGAGTCGATATTAAACAAGTCCGCGAGAAAAATTGATCAGGAAACATGCTTTATAATATCCAAGTATTAGATTGAATGGCTAAAGTGGTCACAATCTAAGAAATAAAATTATATAGGTAAGTCGGAATGATGTCAAGTGATCCAACTAAAATAAGAAATTATATAGAGGATAGTTCGTAATTGATGGAACGTACCGCATTGAAAAGAGAAATACTATGGGTAGTATTAGGAATAATGGCACGACTCTGTGAAAAAGAAAAAATTATACGTAGTGGTTGGAATGATGGCACAACCCTACGCCAAAATCAAATTTGAGTGAGCTTCACTTAGAAAAGACGAATCGGAACTATGCCAAATCAAATGCGAGGAGTCACTAAGTGCACACATGTTTGCTATGCAACTTTCAGGAGCATGAGAAAATAGTTCGAAAAAATCCACGGTACATTTACACACAAATTAAATATGAAGAGATGCACGGTTGCTACACTGAAATAAGATATGCAAAAAGATAGTCACCAAAAGTATGGCATGGGTGCTACACAAATTAAATATGAAAAAGTAGTCACCGGAATGATGAGTACGATGCTCACAAATTAAATATGAAAAGTAGTCACTCTAATGATGGCAATTTGCTACACAAATTAAATATAAGAAAGTAGTCACGCGAGGTAATGATGGGCACTGTGCATACATAAATTGGGAGATATGAGAAAATAGTCAACAGGAAAGATACACTGCAGTGGACCCAACTCTTTGCTAACATAATCATTGTGGACCGATTTTGCAACATATATGGATAATAGCTGCGTAGCTTCTAAGAAATGGAAGCTCTTTTGATTGTTTACCAAGATCGTAGAAGGCTCACGATACCATGTGAGAAATATATGGAAAAAAAATATTATCAATTGCTGTCTTGTGTCTACATTATTTACATTGGTGACCTCATGTTATAGACACTAGAATACAATATTTTACCAAATAGGATACTATTTACTATTCCTATTCCTATTTGTGATTCATATTCTTATTCTTAAATAGGATTGTATATAAACCTAATTCACACTATTTTAATAGGATTGTATGCTCAATTCCTATTATTCTAATAGTATTAGTATAAACTTCTATTCATATTCTAATAGTTACATATAGCAGAAAATGTAGTGGAAGGAGAGAAGTGGACTGGTCCATCTACTTCTACCTGGAACAGGTTGTTTAAAGAAGAAAATAGAGATTCACATTTGTATCACTCCATGTATTTCGGAAAAGTTGGAGAAGCTAATTGCAGAGGAGTTGCACTTTTACTACATTCCTAGGTAACCCCTCTATTACTTCATTAGACAGCTTCACCCTACTGAAAATAAGAGCAGAAGATGCACATATCTCCATACCACAGTATCCTTAAATCTCAATAATATTAGGGAAAACCATATTAGAAAAAATAAAACCAGACATCTAAATAAGACGGTACTTTGCTTTCTCTTAACAAATGAGTTCCACAGGATGCATCATTTGCTTTTCATCTCTTTGGTCACATCCACAAAATCATCAAGCATCTGTAACATGTCTAAAGTTAGTTGAATGAAATTCCTTCAGAATATCTAAAGACAATCAATAATCTTGCTCCCTTGTAATTGACTAAATTTTTGCAGCAGTTCTGAAGGGGAATTAGTTGGAGGGAAATAGTTTGGATCAGCAACCTTTAGTAGTTCTCTAAATGTATTCTTTTAAAGCAGCTTAAGGAGTTTCCATGTTGAAACTACACAGTTTCCCCTATAGTGTCAAACAAGTATTTGGTAGAAAATATCTATCCATCAGAGTTTTGAACCATACATCAAAGCACTTCCCCTAGTTGTTTTCCAGAGGTCCAATATTCATCCAACGACCCTTCAAAATACACCATTTTTGTATGAATAGATATGCAATCCTGCAATCTTTATTAACTGCTTAGACCTTCTTTTCTTTTTCTTTTTTTGAATAATGTTTAGACCTTCGGTTTTAGTTGAGCAATATGAAATTTACCACTTATCAAAATGTTTTACGCCATTACAATTTACCGGAGATTATGAATCCAAGCACACAACTGTTAAGAAAATTACAACATAGCGTCAACAGTAAGTCATATGGACGCCAATGGCTAGCTGATAACTTTGAAAACTCTAGTATACATGGGACAATATAACTCACTGATCCAATTATAGAGAAATCCAATACATATGGCTCCTCCCAGAATGAACAAGCGAGAAAAGTAAAATGAATAAAGAAGATATTCAAAGAGACATTTGGTCCTATGATAAGTCTCCACAAGGTAATACATGCGGGTTTTCTTACATTTTGGTAGCCTGGGCTGCCTGTCAATAGGGATGGCAATAGAGCGGGCGGGTTGAGCTTAACAACCATAAAATTTTCAATCCGCCCCACCACGCATGTACAATTTTTTCATTTTCCAACCTGCTTCTCCACTCACCTGCCTCACATGAACCCGCTCTCTCGCATAATTTTTTAATATTTTCTTTTTATAGTTATGTTTGATACTAGAGCCATCAAAATGGGGCTTTAGCAGTATATATGGGGAGCCAGCCCAACCCAACCAGGTATTGGGGTAGGGTTGGGATAAAAGATTTTTTCAAGCCCTTTTTAAAACTAGGGCTTATAAGCCCGAGCCCATATAATCCCTTAGCCCACTCCAAGGCTTGATCGAGTAGGGCAGGCGAGGAGTCGGCCTACCATGGGCCAAAACTTTTATTTAAGGGTAACTTACAATAATCCCACATGTATATAATCTAATTACTTAAATACAAGCAACATGTTGTAATATTATGAATCTTACCCAGGATTTGCATTTTAGATGCGTCCAAATACATATATCTTCGAAAATATATGGACTCAAGAAATTAGATTAATTTGTCCCAGTTTATATACACTCACATCAAGTAGATTTCGCGATGTATCTAGGATGCACTCAAGAGCAAATCCTCGCGCCCTACGCCTCCTCCAATCTTGCTTATCCTCTCTTATCTCACTAGTGTATTTGCGGTATGCACCGAGATACAGCTGCTAATTACACTAGACTTTTGTTAGTGTTATTAAAACTACACCATTGTTTGTCATATTTGATTTGAAAAATCTGTTCATTTAGTTTGAAAGAAAAAAAAGAAGGAGCTAGCCATGACCCAAAATTTCGACCTTTCATAGGGTTGGGGGTGGGTTGAAACATTTTCTACCACGGACCCTCAAATTCCTTGGCTCGCGAGGCTTGGACCACAGGTGGGGCTCGGTCGGCCTTTTGACGGCTCTGTTTGATACTAAAATAAATTCATTTTTTCTTTAAGTCCTATTAATTTAATAGATATGGACATAAAAATTAATTTTTTAGAGGTCAATTGGGAAATATGTAAAAAAAAATGTATTATTTTTTATTGAACCATTTTCATTTACTATCTTGAATATTTTAGTAAATTTAAAGAAATTATCTTAATATATAATGTTTTATCACTCTTATAATATGTAAAAAGTTAAAATTAAGTTTGAACCCACATAGAAGTTACATATACCAACAACCAAGTCCCGCCCCTACATTAGTTTTTAAAAATCCACTTCCACCACGCCCGCACAACCTTAAACCCGCCCCGCAGCAACCTTAAGCTCCCCCCCACAGCATTGTGCGCCTTAAACCGCCTCGCCCCATTGCTTATCCCACATCAAATTAGTTTTTATTTTGCATATTTTGGATTTTCCTTTTGGAGGGGGTTCCCAAGTGTCCTTTCCACATGTCCACCTAGCCACCTCCAATCGCAATGACCCGAAATCTCAAGCCCCCACCCCCACCAAAAAAGACCCACCGCATTGATCTCTTCCTTCCCAAATTTAGGGATGAGGTCTGCATTCTCCATTCACCCTCTATGAAATTGATCTTATCCACGCCACTACGTTGCTCAATCTCCACATTTTATTCAAAGATCTGGCTTAATATTCGCATTTGATTTCTTTCAGTTTTCTGCTTAACTTCTCTTACCAAAAGTAGAGGACAGAGAAACTTTTGTAGGAATACAAGAGAGCTATGTGGGAAGCTAAGAAAGGCTATAGTAAAAGTACGAAGATTCTAAATGGCTTGTATCTAAAGATAGGGACCACGAGGAAGGAGAAGGAAATTGCTTAAACTAGCACGACTAAGAGAGAAGAAGTGGCAAAGGACTTAAACCAGGTGAAGTATAATTAAGCATGATTCTCGATAAGTGTTGACGGAGATAATGATGATCGGCGGAGAGATCACTTTGATTAATACTTCAACACGAACCAGGAGAATTTAAGATCTACACACGTTAGTGAAAGATAGAAACTTTAGCTATACTAGTAGAATTAGAACGTCGAGGTATAGGATGCCAGGAAAAAGATAGGATTAGAAAAGCTTGGGCCACGATAGTATCCTATACAGGTTTAGGCGCTTTGGAGATGTAGGAGTGGAATGGCTCACCAAACTATTCAATGATATACTAAGAAGTGGTAGGATGCCCAATGAATGGAGGAAGAGTACCCTGATTCTGATTTATAAGAACAAAGGAGATATTCAAAGTTGTGCAAACTATCGTGCATTAAATTCAAGAGTCATACGATGAGCGTCACGGGAAACTGTGATAGAGTGTAGACTTAGAAAGGCAACAAGAGTGAAAGAGAATCAATTTGGATTTAAGCCTGGTAGATCTAAGCAATGGAGGTTATATCCTTACTAAGAAGATTGATGCTAATCTATCGCGAAAGAAGAAAGACCCACACATGATGGTTATTGATCTAGAGAAAGAACACACAGAGAAGCATGCAAGGTCCTTTGGTGGGTGATGCAGAAGAAAGGAATCCATATTTTAAGTATATAAATGACATGTATTAAGGAGCCGTCACTAGCATGAAAACAATGATAGGTGATACAAAGGAGTTCCCTTAATAGTGAGTTGAGTTTACACCAGGGGATCGGCAATGAGTCGCTACTTGTTTACCCCAATATCGGATTTAGCTACCAACACAATACAAATGAAGGTCTCATGGTGTATGTTATAGGTTGATGGTGAAACTCATGAGGGTCTCAACCAAAAGCTTGAACTATAGAGAAGTATGTTAGAGAGTAAGAGTTTTCAAATAAGTAGTAAGACTAAATACATGCATTGCAGGTTTAGATCGCATGATTGGAGAGAAATTGAGGTGAGACTAGATGGGATTGCAGTGGCAAAATGCAAAAAGTTGTAGCCATACTTCTGTAGCTCTTTCTTTTTCTTTGGATGCACTTAGCTGTATTTACACCATTTTTAGTAAATCTCTTTCTGCAAATTGTTCATTTTCTACATGTTGTCCTTCATTTATCAGAATTATTATACCAATGCTATTGCCATAATTTCTTCTTCACCAATACTTGCTTTCTTGCAAGTCTTTTTGTTGTATGATTGAATTGTTAGTGTTTAGGTTTGTGAAGACTGGTTAAGATGCCCATGGAATTATTAGAAGAAACAGGTGCAGCACTTATGCAATCAAAATATCAACTTGTTGAACAGGGTGTTCATAGAAATAAATCTGATCCGCGTGTCGAAGATGTTACTGCGCAACTCCAGAAGCAATCTGGTCATTAGCTGGTATACAAAAATCAGATAGTAGTCCAGTCAATAATCCTGTCACTGTAACTTAAATTATGGTTTCTAAGTCCTATTTGGTGTACCAAAAGACCCTTTACAGATACCCACTACTCTCAAGTCTAATTGTGCATGACCCAATTAAACAAAATTTGAAAATGAAGAGAACAATTTTGAATGGCATAATAAAGTAATTTAATACAATATTCTTAAAATAGATGTTATCATGGATGAAAGTGGGCAAGTTCAACAAGATATAACACTAAGGTGAATATATGGTTACTTCAAATATGTTAAAAGAACAAGTTTTTGACATTTATTTCAAGGGTCAAGACAATCAGGACAAACTAACCCAAAAGGTCAGCCAATTAATTTGAACGCAGAGTACAATAAAGACCAATTTATATAATTATGCTACATACCCTTCGATCTTCAAGATCTGCAACATCATCATCAACTTCATCCTCACTGTCTCGGTCTGATAAAACTTGCTCCAGTGCCATGGGCTTCACCCAAATAAAAATTTTCATTAGAAACATAAGTTAAAAGGACTCTGCATCGCTCAAGGGTTTCTAATGTCATATATTGGCTACCTCAGCTCTTCCAAAGACTATAAGATTCATACAAGTAGACAAACATTTCAAAAATCTATTTAACTCTGTCACAATCAGCAAGATAATTCACCTCTAGACCCCAAATCCTGGGGCTATTTCAAATGGAAATCACCACACACACACTACAATGAAACCAATATTGAACTGTCATTACAATAGATCTTTGATTAGTTCAAGTAACATCATAGATTATACACATCCCATTAATGATACCCAAAGCAAGTGAAGAAATCTCATCACATCACTGATTAAACAGTTCAGTTACCTTTCTCAAAAGTAAATTTTCTGATTAAACAGAAACCATGAAAACTGAACAGGAAAGAATTTTATAAACTTAACATTGCAGGAAGCTCAAGCAATGAACCCTATGTGCCAGTGTAAGATTACAAATATCAGCAGTACTTTGCAATGACAAAGCCTTCAGTAGTAGGGCTTTTGATAAAATTGAAACTTAGAGACTGAAGACCTGATCATTGAATAATTTAACTTGCTGAATTATAACACTCCTTTGGTAGATATGCAAGCAATCTAAAAGGTTAACGACTACCACCATGGAGTGATGGATTGACATCACTCCACCCTTAATTAGAGGACTCAGATTAGAGCCCTGGGAATGGATAAGCTCCTGGCAGGGAGCGCTTGCCACAAATCTGGATTAGTAACGCCAATGGATTCCAGATATGAGGGCTATAACTTATTCTTATACCAACAGAACTACATAAACAAAAAGTTAACAGCTTGTTAATGTCTAAGATGCTTCTAATTATCAATTTTAATTATTTTTTATAAATTTTAAACTACTTTATCTATTTGTAATAGGTTTGATTTTGAAAATTCTAAGAATCTGTGACATAATTGTCAGAAATTACTATGAATTAAATATCTCACAGTGTTAGTTCTAAACTTAAACTTGATTTGAGGCATGTTAGCGGCATCTAATGAGTTGCTGTACTTAAAATATAGTGACAAGTATAGTTGCTTTCAACTACATTCAGTAAAGTATTTACATTGGAACCATAAAGCCATTGCTGATTCGATAATAAGAAATTTGAAGTATTACATTACTTAAGACACTGAATTCTATGTGCTGAACTAATATTTCATGAGAGCCCATGAAACACCCCGCAAATTCTAAGCTAAGATATGAACTATTTTCTTATGCATATAGACCCAAACCCCTAGGATTTCTAATTTTACATAGGTGTTAAGGTCAATTCTTTAATGTGGGAAGTGATTTGAAGAAGAATTAAGACCAGACGAATCCTCTAGCACAAAGGTGAGTTGAAAGCTTATTTACTGATTGAGTATTGGTATAAATTTTTACTTGGGTCACTTCAGACAATCGTATCTCCTAGAATATGAGGAGTTCGTGGACCATAACCTATCAAATTAAAGGTCTTGAGTCTTCTTTCCAACGCCATTGACGCTCATTAATCCGATTTCAGAGTAGAAAGTTATGATGATTTTACCAAAAGCTAGCAATCTGACCGACTCACTGGAAGTAGGTGCGGCTCACACTTCGTATTGTGCATTTCACACAATGCCATGTGCGAAAGGCACATGGATCCGCACAATGCAAGACGCTCAGTGGAAGCATGTGCGATTCACACTTGGTATTGTGCATTTCGCACAATGTCAAGTGCGAAGTCACTTTGTTCCACACAAGGTATTGACGGGAACCCTTTTTAAGTCAGTTTTACCCCTTATTTTCTTTCTTTGGCCATTCTTTCAAGACCTGGAATTGGTTTTCTCTCCTCCACTCCTCCTTCATCAAGGTAAGTCTTTCTCTAAGAATTTCAAGCTTTCCAATCAAATTTCATCATCTAATCATTAATTGTTAATAGAAATTGTAACCCTTGGTCATGGGGTTTTCAAGAAGAGACCAAGAATCTCAAGAAAAGGTTAATTGGTCATTCTTTATCAAGTTAAGGTTCTTCATTAAGATTTGTGGAGCGTTTAAGGTATGTAAGGCTATCATAGTGAGGAACTTAGTTCTTTCCCACGAGCTATATCTACAATTTCAGTTAGTAAGATCAAAGTTAGGATTTTACCCAAAGTCCATGAATTCAAGTTCTTTCTAATTCAAAAATCTTATTGTTGAATTTTACTATTGAAATTGTGTTCATTGATGATTCTTGATTGATGGTTCATGTTATTCTACAACCTGGACCCCTTTTAGCTAAAGTTATCTAAAAACCTTGTTATAATATTAACATGCATTGTTCTCGAGATTAAAGCAAGTTTCAAGATTTTTAAGACGTATTTCATTAAAGTATTTTTTTACTCAAGAAAGAGTTTAAGCTAAGGGTTTGGCCATAGATTTCCAAATATATTTGGCAAATGTTATTTGGGTGAAAATTTGGGTGAAATTTCATTGTGTTTGGCCATAGTACTTGGGTAACATATTTCACTTTTTTTAAGAAATATGATTTTTTGGCCATAGTATTTGGGTAACATATTTCACATTTTTTAAGAAATATGATTTATACCCATAAGTTTTAAAAACTATCAAAACTGACCATAGGTTTGTATTACATAGCAAGATAAAAATGTCGACGTAATAAGATTCATGACTTCCGCAACAAGTCAATTGGATCTTCGTTGCAATATATAATAGGTAGTATCCATAACACTGGAGCAATGTGGCATCCCATGTTTTTTCTGGATAAATGAACATCATCCTACGTTGTCATATCCAGCACACACCTTGTTGGATAATGACTTTGAGATGCCAATTGATTTCTTATACCAAGTATATATTGTCCATCATATATATTATGTTAAAAAGGCCCTTATATATAGTTGCAAGGAGGTATCCATCATCCTGATAGGATACTCAGCTTCCATACAACTATAGAATCTATCAAGCAACTTGACTTGGCCAAGAGCTTCACATTTTGGACCACTTACTGTGATTTTTAAGTGCAACATCCACTCAGTAAGATTTGAAGACAGTTGTATACATAGAGTAAATGCAAAATAATCCTGCTTGTCAAATATTTCACATTATATTGGCTTATGAGAACCAAATGGAAATTCCAAGATACTCGAGCATAACGTAAGAGATTAATTACCTGGGCCCTATGAGAATGAAAGAATTGCCTTTTTGCAGGAGTGCACGACTGTAAGAGAAACAAAATTGTATTAAAAGCCAGACAATCTTATCTACGAACTATAAGGTAAACCATAATACAAAAATTGGTAGTCAACTTTCCCCAATTAGTTTCACATCTAAGACATTATGCAAAACAACAAGACATCGAAAATTGGTAATACAGAAATACATCACTGGACAGTTCCAATATAATCAATGTTACCCTACTTAACCTAGATACATGGGACCAATCCTTATTTTGTAGCATATAAGCTCAGATTTATTTTACAACTGTCGGAGAAAGAGAAGGAAATGGTTTGTTGCATCATCAAAGGAAGTAAAGCCCAACCAACGAAAAACTCAAAACACAAGTGTACCATCACATTGCAGAAAGGATAGTCAAGATCCACTCCATCTGGCACACATAGTAAAATGGTGCGTCATGGTTGAGGTTTTGACAAAGTTCAGATTAAGGCAATTTAGAAGGCAGAACAGAAAGCCACCATAACCAGGCCTTATTTGGCACTAGATCAATGGTAAAGACCACATTTGAATATGGGGACACTGTTGAATACATTGAAAAACTAGAGGGTAGTAGATCTTTCAAGGTATTTCCTACAATTCCAAAAGTTACAAAGGCCAAAAAGAAACTTCATAACTGCAGTAGGCACGGATTGGATATGGTGACACTACTGGTCACCAAACTAGATGGCAAGACAGATTTTGAAGGCACCGTTGAATTATTGAGATAAAACTAAAGGAGGAGTAAGTACATCTCCCACAGGTATTTCCTAAAATTCTCAGAACTACAGGGATCAAAACCTCAAATTTACAAAACATGGGAGCAGGTTTACACCCGCCTCCCAAAAACAAACACCATAACTGCAGTAGGCCCAATGAGGTAGTCAACAAAGGGAAATAATAGCTCCAGATTAGACAGCCAATAATCCACAGTGGAGTTCAAGGGCTTGAAGCCTAATGCAGCCAACAAAATTAGATAATTGATGAATTATTGGACACAACTGAAGTCTTCAGCAGTGAAATCATTTTTAAAAAAATTTAAAAGAAAAAAAAAAGATTTCACTGCTGAAGACTTCAGTATTGTGTCCAAATCTTTTCCACCCAAAATCACTTGGTTAAGTAAAAATGCTACTTGACATTGTGCCAATGAACATACTTTCTGGGATCAGAGCGCTCAACTGATAACTTTCTTGACTTGGCAAACTGAAGCAGTGCTGGGGGTGCAAGAGTGCTTCCTGATGCTGACTGAACAGAATCAGGATCTGTATACAAGTGACCAGATGAGGGAACACTTGCACCATTGGAACTTGATGGATCACACTCTACAGCGTCAGCAACACCTGATAAATGTTTAACAGCAGAAAAATCATTATTAGTAACAATGGTGCTTCAATATCGATGCCAACAGACTTGTATGCCAAGGTTTCGGACAAAAAGAAAATAAAATTTTGATCCGCACTCAAAAGGCTAAAACAATAAGAAATGGCAGTCAGACTTGGACATGATCAACTTCCCGCTCACCCAACCCCTAAATCAAAAAGCAGCGCTATCAAGAAAGCTAAGTCAAGAAACTGATTTCCTATGGTTCTGTTTTGGCGGTGGTTTTAATTTTCTTCTTTTTTCTGTTATTTTCACTCACCCCAATAATTTTCTCTACTATTCACATTTTGGTGGATCTGGCGATTTTCTGATTTTGGTTGAGTGGTGATTTGGTGATGTTTTGAATTTTCAGATTGTGGTTTGGTGGCGATTTTAATTTTTGGTGGTGATTTCTGAGATACTGAATCCAATAAATTTTTGAATTTGAAACTAGACGGGGGGGATTGAAGGGAATTTTGTGAAGAGAACATGGATTATGGGAGGCCGTAGTTTGGTGTTGTTTTGATATGAGTTTAGGTGGCTTTCATGATGATTTCAGGTGGATGGCATGGCAAAACGTGATTGGTGTGTGTCATGCACAGGTTTTCTTCAAACCAGTGCCAGTCACAAAAGGTGATTTTTCTACCACTTTAAACGACTATAGAGCCATGAGACCCCCCCCCCCTCAAAATTTAAGCATCATTTTGGAATCCAGAGGTAGCTCAGGGGAACCTTTGTGTATATTCCCTATATAATTTTGTATTACACCATCATAAACGAATTTTCCAGTAGGAAGCTAATTCAAAGTACCACCAGTATACCCATATTAAAATAATATACAATTATTATATAAGCAGAATCAATTCCACCAGAAAACAATTAGGCAAATGAATCCCATTATATCATATATTTTTTTAAAGAATGTTCCATTATATTATATTCTTACACCATCATATAATGACTATCCTAGTAGAAAGATAATTCTTTCTCAAAGCCTCACCAGTATACATATACAAATAAGATATATTTATTGTTATATAAGCAAATCAATTCTACCAGAAAACAATTAAGCAAATAAATTCCACTACACTGTATTCTTACACCATCATAAAATGATATTTCTAGTAGGAAGCTAGTTATCTCTCAACCCCCCCCCCCCCCAGTATACCTATTATCAATGTGATATACTAAGGGTATAAAAGAAAATCATTTCTACCAGAAATCGATTAAGCAAATGAATTCCATCATATTACATTCTATATATACATACTAGATATAAAATCCCGGGCCCAATATAGTTAATTATTTTTGTGTTATTTTTAACGTACTTTTCAAATAATATATGTGGTACATGTGATATTTTGAGAGTTAATCAAATATTTAATATGATTTTTTAAATAATTTAAGTTGTTAATTATTGTGATATATAATTTTGAGAGTTAAAAAATGTTACTCACCCTATCCCAACTTATGTGGCACATGTGAAATTTTGAACTCAACAAAATTTTTAGTATGTTTTTAAAAAAAAATATTTTAAATTGTTAAGTATTGTGACTTATGGTACTCTTAATTAACATTATTATTAAATAATATATATTTTAAGTTGTTAATTATTGTGATATATGTGGCACATGTAAAATTTTGAGAGTTAAAAAATATTTTAAAAAATGTTACTCACTCTATCCCAACTTATGTGGCACATGTGAAATTTTGCTCAACAAAATTTTTAGTATGTTTTTAAAAATATTTTTAAATTGTTAATTATTGTGACCTATAGTACTCTTAATTAACGTTATTTTTAAATAATATATGTTATTTCCCCTGTCCCAATTTATGTGGTTGTTAATTATTGTGATATATCTAGCACATGTGAAATTTTGAGAGTTATCAATTTTTTAATATTTTAAAAAAAAATATTTTAATATATGTTACTCACTTTGTCCCAACTTATGTGGCACATGTGAAATTTTGAACTCAAACCAAATTTTTAGTATGTTTTTTAAAATATTTTTAAATTGTTAATTATTGTGACTTATATTACTTTTAATTACCGTAACTTTTAAATAACATATGGTATTTCCCTGTCCCAATTTATGTGGGGAGGTGATCAAATTTTTAATATGTTTTTAAATACTCCAAGTTGTGATTTATAGTATTCTTAGACTAATTTTCAAATAATATATGTTACTCCCTTTGTCCAAATTTATGTGGCACATGTGAAATTTCGGAAGTTAATCACATCTTAATATGTTTTTCAAATATTTTAAGTTGTTAATTATTGTAATTTATAGTACTTTTAATATAATTTAAATAATATATGTTACTCCCTCAGTATGCAGTATGGGTGAAATTTTGAGAGGTAACCAAATTTTTAATATTTTAAGCTGATTTTTCGTACTATTTTTTTATAATACATAACATATAAAAAAAAATAGGACAAATAAATTAAAACAGATAAAATACTAAAGGTATATAAGGAAGTTGAAGGAGAAGGGCAAACAGGTCAAATGACTGGCTGACCCGAAGCTCCTCCACATTCATTTTTAATAAATAGAGTAAAGTAATCATATATAGCCAAATCCCCAGTTCGCCACCTTAAAACCAATACCCAGATTCTGTCTCACTTGTAGTCTCAAATGACAAAAAAATGCTGCTTTGTAGAAAAAACCTATTTTCTCTTCATGATCAGAGGAAGCCAATTCTCCCTCCCTTCCTAAAACAGAAACTCAGTCACTATCCGTGGAGCTATAGGTAAACAGAAGACTATGGCATTCAACAGTTGGGCTAGCAGAACGACACCAGTTTTACAGATTATACTGTTAGATTATGGCACTCAGTAACTTGTTGAGTTTCTCTATTCCATCAAGCAATTTGCTAATTAACTTTGCAAACAAAGAATCTGAGTTAGCAAATTAGTGGGCATTACAACGAAAATTGATTTTGTAGATACTCAAACCTCTTGCATTTTGGATTGTTATTGTGGGTTTGAGTCCAGGATTACTTAGGACTTTGAAGGGTAATTGAACAGAACTCAGGTCATGCATCAAGATATGCCCGAGCAATTGAGCCATGCGTCTCATAATACGCCCCAGCTATGCCTCAAGATGATTTGCATTCACCTCGAACTGTGGCATGCTGCAGTTCTGCTTGTTAAAACAGTGGAACAAGCAACTTGCATTTCTTTTCATAAATGAGCGGAAAGTAAAACCCTCTTCTAACTTGAAAGAGCGACCATAGGTACATAAAAGATCTCAACTCTCCTGGGAAATACTATATGGAGAAGTAGAGTCAGATCTAGGATTTAAAATATGTGGGTTCGCAAAGAAAAAAATCAAGCCCGTTTTAGCTATTGGGTTCTAAATTAATAATAAATACACATAAAATCATTATTCTACTAAGATTTTTTTTTTATAACCAAGAACCCCCAAGGGCCAATAGCACACAAATTCCACCATTATAATTTGCCAAGTCTTCATCGAGTGAGGGGTGTGGTCAAGGAACATCTGCTACCATTTGCCATAGGCAAGACAATTATAATTTTATTACACAGTGTGCAAGGAAAAGATCACCTAGATAGTTCCTTATCTACAACAATCAAACTTTGCTGCACTTTCAGACAGCAACTGTGTACCTTTCAACTTAAGAAAGGAGGATGTTGATGGAACTCTGACAACAAGTAATATTCACTTATGTGTATCCACTAAGAAACCATGCTCTACCACTCCTACCAAGGAACACATAACAACGTTGAATAAACAGTTCAACCTCTGAAAACTATCAACACATCGAATAATCCAAGGAATGCAATGGGAAAAAGAAAGAAAAAGAGTTGTCATTACCATTAATCCTCTCATTGAGATTATTCATTGACGTAGGGAAATCTGAATCTAAAACAAGTGGGTGCACATGCTTTGAATTTTGAACTAAATCTGGCTGTTTCCTCCGTCTTAGTGGCTTTGAACTGAGCATAAATTACAAATAAAGCAGTGGAATATCACAACACACTTCTGAAGTGGCATCAAATAGCTAGAATACAAATTGGAGGAGCATGATAGTTACATACCAAAAGAAGAATGTTTGTTGCTTAGGATCCACGCCATCAGCAACAATCTGAAGATCACTCCAGAGAGCAAGTTAATTTGCACAGAAGAAAAGGCATGACTAGTAAGAGTAGTCAAGCATTTCAAGTTAAAAATACAGAACTGACTTTTCAAACCAATAATCAATTAAAAAAAAAAAACCAAACCTTTGCCTAATCAAAATTATAGAGGACGTTAGAATTTAACCAAGTATCATGCAAATAAAATACATGACCTTATTAAAGATATTCACCATTAAACTACATATTTTGTCTTTCATCAAGAACCCAGTAAAGCTTTAGAAGGTCAACTGCAGACATGATTACAGAAATCAAAATACCTAAAAGAAGAGTTAAGCATCTATCCATCTCCTACAGGAATATAGAGATAACTACTATGTATTGCAGCAGATTTGTGCTAGGAGCAGATACTACAGACCATATATGATTCACCCCTGAGTTAAAAGAAAATGTGCTGACCTCAGATCTCCACATCTCACTTCTCACAGATACATTTACAGCTTGATATTCTTCGTTTACCTAAAAATGATACGAGGTTAATTTGACAGCTTAGAGAAATACACAGTTATAATTTTATTTGAAGCGTGCTGAAGTTTACCAACCCAAAATTCAAAGTTGAACAGATCATGGGATGAGCATAAGTGATATCTCAAACCCTAAAAGCAAAAAAGCAAAGATACAAAATTATTAAACTAATTTCTCACCAAAACCATTTCAAACTGGATCCATATTGCTCAGTTTTATTAAAGAAACAAACTAAGATTATCCCAGTCTTTACCTTAAAACTCACACATTTTACCAAGCAGAAAGGACAGGTGAAGTCCTCTGTCACTGCAAGTTCAGAAAGGGAAAAAAAAAAAACTAAGTAGCTTGAACTGCACAAGCAATATTTACATGGAAGGAATTTGATCAAAGAAAAGAATACCGCACATATGGAAATGTCATCAATTTCACCATTCTTAAAGTTATTAACTGCTCTAACACCAAGAGCAAAATACACCTTGATATATGTAGGATGGTGGCAATTCAAACAGATTGGCTAACATATGAAAGACACAGACTAAAGTCCAAGTAGCAAGTTGGAGGCCTTTAGTTGATTGCTCTTACAATTTATCTCAAATGGATATACATTGCACTATTTTGCTATATGCCAAGAATCTAAAGCTGCGCCTAAGAGATAGTACTCAAAATTTCAAGTTAACCGCATCTTACATGACCCAACAACATGAAGCATCCATGTACAACAAAGGGAGGGTTCACCAAAGTAAGTGAGTCATCCAAGTAACAAAATACCAGATGAGTTCAGGACATAGTTTGGGAAAGAAGATTTTATTTTCAAGAAAAGAACCAAATGGAGCAGATTCTTTAACTGGAAAAGAACCATGCTTTAATCATTTTAAATCCATCCAAATAACAGAAAATGCTTTACAAAACAAAACTAGACAACATAGAATCTGACCTGAGTTCAAAAGCACAAGGAACCACCCAGAGCAAACACAGATATTGGTAGCAATATCATAAAATTAAATAAAAGTAGCCAAATATGACGTCAAACAAGCCACAGCTTTACTATAAAAAGAAGAATTAAGTTTACCTTCTGTTCTCTGCAACTTATTGTTATAGTACATATAGTTGAAAACAACATTTCCTGTCCTCAACCTAGAAAGCGCGATAAGCAAAAGTATTAGCTACATATCTACTTTACAATGGATATAAAGAATTTTGAACCTCTTCAATTTCAGTATCAAGCTAAACGCACACTTTCAAAACTCAGTTAAAACTAAAGAAATGAAAAGAATAAGGAAATGTTGTTTGCTAAAGGAGAAAATGAAACTTGAAAGGGGACATGCGGCGGAAAAAACATAAATCAGCATATTGACTTATCTTCAAAACCGCAGAGTGCAATAGAGCATTCGATATTTAGCATGTTTATGACTTAGAGTTGCATCATTACATTCACATTGGAAACGAGATGGACTGTTGATCAATCGGGTTGAATAAGTTGAATCATTTACAACAAGTGAAGGTAGCAAAGATGGGTAAGAATGACAAGGTCTACCAAACATGCACAAAAACTTGCTGGGAACATAGGAGGAAGCTAATCTAACAAGCTAGATATATAGCAGTATAATTTTAAGTATCAGAGCTCAGCTAAGTTTTGATAGAGCAGTATACCCCTGAATACTGACCTGAGTTAAAAGGGCAAATCTACCTAGTGGCACAGGCTCAAACGAGCAAAAAATTGAATGCAAGTATGTGCTGGGAAGAAGAATTAACATTTAACACAATGATGGAATAATTGCTGTCAACAATGATAGTACTGATAATTTCTTGTACAGCAAGGAAAGAAGGCATCACACAACGACAAACACAAGAAAGGCAATACACACGACAAAATAGAGAAATATGCAGTGCAGAAAATAGTGCTTCACCGTATTATTCGAGCCAATGAAGTTGTAGGAATGTCATCATAGGAGAATGAATCATATCGTGTTCTTTCTCTTGCAAAAGCTTCTTCTGAAGCAATTTTGACTTGCAGCTGTTGGATTGTCGCCTTTCATAATCCAACCATTACAGCATCCAAGAAATTCAATTATTTTTGAGAAGAAAAAAAAATAATTGAATTATATAAGCAAAAAGATTGAAAATCTTTTATTAAAATCCTCAAGGACATAAGCACTGAGTACAAAATGACATACCAGAGCCGCAGAACTGCGGGGATACTGAAAGGAAATGCGTCTGTCTTTGTCCAAAGAGCTTGTCTGCAGATGAAGACACAATAGCTGTCAGAGAAGATGGTTCCTCTTGTTTTTCTTCATTTCTTCCTTTCTTCAACAAGTTAACTATTCACTAATCGTTATGTCTGACTATGTATCAATATTACTCATTTCATTATGTGTGAGTGTGACCATGATCAACACCAGAACAACATGTGTGAATTAATTAAAAGTACTTCAGCAATGCCCTTTCAGCATCATTTATCCAGAAGAGCCAGCTCAGCAAAACATCTGGCAATGGCCACTATAGACAGATTCTATATCATGAAACACTAAATGATGAGAGTCTATCCAGAAGAATCAGCCTCTACCAAATATGTGAAGGTCCGGCTGCTAGGTTATCAAACCCTTTACTTATGATTAACAAAAGAGAGGACAGAAATTCCATGTTTTCACCTATGGAAACTAAATATAACATATATGAGTAACATAGGAAAGAGAAGACATATCTGCCTTATTAACAAAAGACAAATCCAAAATTTAGTAATACTTTGAAGAAGCCATATCGATTCTAGAGTTCCAGACGTAGTCAAGTGAGCAGATGAGATAGATCCTATCCAGTATCAACATTGGCATAGAAGATTAGTCAGATTTTTAAGTAAACCAGAGCTGGTTTTTAAATCCATTTGCTCTGATTTTGGTGAAGAAAAGGGAGGCATAATAACATGACTAAGGGCAGTTGCAACACTCCCACCAGTGGCAAGACTTCAATTTACTGGGCTGCCATTTGTTTCCAGAAAGTGTTGCGAACTTTTTACGGAAAAACTTATTTCAATTTTTTTCAAGTAATTATTCAACCAAACACCGACACAGAAAAGCTTTTCAGTTTTTGCAAAATCTGAGAAGCACCTCTGGAGTAGTATTCTCATTCTTTTGCAGAAACTGCAGAACTTTTTCTATTGGTGTTTGGTTGAAGAAAAGTTCTGAAACCACAAGCTCTTTCGTTAAACTAAGGATGTACATTTGAAGCATAACAAAAAGTAGTGATCATTCTTCCAGATTGTCAGTGAGATGTTGGTTCACAAAGCAGCAACAAAGCAATATCAATCTAGCAATACATACTACTACTTTTTTCTTAGTGGAGAACGGTAGGGGGTTAGGCCCATTATCCACCGAGTATTGAATCATGCACCACCGGCTATCAGGGTTTCTCGATCATCAAACCAGAACAAACAAACCAACACACACCAAAAAAAAAAAAAAAAAAAAAACTAACAATATATACTTCTATTCAGCGACTTCAGCTAAGGCGTACCTTCATGAAACAAGGGTTCAAGTCAACAGTTGATAACATCTCAGCTCTCTCCCCTAAACTCAAATTGGGAGACTTGTCCCACAATAAATGAAGTAATTCCATCGGCATTCTGCCCAACAAGCAGTGCCCTTCAAGATTCACTACCACAGTTTCGAAAATAAGATTAGAACAATAAAGATGATGGATCATGAGAAACCTGAAGAAAAGATCAAAAACTTAAATCAACTAAATATGGAAAAAGGAGGTTATCAAACATACTGAAAAATGAAAAGGTACAACGCAAAAGACAATAAGGCATGCAGACAACCTAACACGACGTAATTTGATATAGTAACAACCTCTATGTGGTTTTTCTTTTCATGTGCTAATGAGTGCCTATTCAAACTTCCCAAGCACTGACGAAAGTCTGTGGACTTATTTCAGATCCATTTATTGACAACATTCCAGATATAACATTCAAACTTTGTAATGTACTTTCTTTTCTTTTTTTTGAAAAGAACTTTGTAACTTATACTATAAACATCAAACCACAAACATGAATTTATAATGATGATTAGAATTATGAATTCAATATTTTTTTCAGTTTGCTGTGAACCCATTAGATTGAGATATACAAAGGATTTAGTGCTGCTGTTAAGTGTTAAGTATAGGACTGGTTTCACACAATCCTTGCTTGTTAGAAGATACTCCCTAACAGCATTAAAATTAAAGATGTTCATATCTTGTCAGGTCCTAGAGTAGACTGAGATGAAAGGAAAAGTAAAGAGACAATATTCATGGAAGAGGGTGTGAAGGATAATCACTTTTATAAGGGCATAAAGGGACATGTAGAAGGGAAATTCCGAAATTCTCTTTCCTCAATCAGCTAAACATGTCGAACCAGAAGGAAATGCTTTCTAAAACTATGAAAGACAAGAATAGGAAAGAATTACCATGGAGACCTCATGTATTGGTTACCATACTGCAAATACTATGTCATTGCCATTATATTTTTTTCCTTTTACTTCAGGCTTGTGAAATAGGTCACTCAACTGAAGAAACATGTTTGCAGATGTGGCACATTATAGATGGTTAGAATTTTTTACTTTCATATGTAAATATTTATTATAGATGGTTAGACTTGCAATATTTAAACAATATACATATGCTTAATTTTTTCTAAACCATCAATACAAATAGCAAAAAAGAAAACAAAATGAAGAGGTGCTGAGTTTGAAAAAGCTAGAAATCATAAGTGCCAGATAAAGTGTATTTGACACCTGTAACTGCACAAACTCAGAATCTTTCCAACTTCCCACTACTTACATGGAAATGAAGATATATCCCCACGATCTCTCGCAAGTTCGGCTGCAAAGGCAGAAAACCATATATAGTTGGCCTTCATATCGAACTCAACAAATAAAATTCCAGAAACATTTTTGACCTACCAAAGCTGACAAACAGGATGACAAGAGAGCCAGCCCTTATTTCAGTAGAGAGTTTATTCATTTCAGGGAGAATGAATTTTGCTTGAGCACGATTTATCCCATCAACTCCACTGAATGAGGTTGACATGCATGCCCGCTTAAACTGATAGACAGCAGAATGCTGTAACCAAATGGCATTAGCAAGGTACCCAACAGCAGAAAAGATTAAAAGTCACTGGATGAATTTGCACAAGATTAGAACTTACTGCCTCGACAGCTGCAGCACTTGATAGTGGTTTTGCCAAAATTACACCCAAAGGAAATAAATTCTGGACCTGTGATTCATCGTTCACAGTTGCTGGCACAGATATTGCCATTTGAATCCTAAAAAAATGGCCACAGTAATAAATCACCTCCAAAGCAATCTAATTGCAAGTACACATACACTGCGATCACTTTTTGCTTGAAGTGATGAAGCGAGAGATCATCTCTTCATGGCAAAGCCATGCATTTCAGCGAAGTGTGGGCTTCAAACAAGTACACACAAATTGATCCCGGCAAGAAGTAGAGCCCGTTTGGCTTAACTTCAAAAAAAATAGCATTTTAAAAGTAGTTTTTAAAAAAGTCAAACATTAGTAACTTATAAGTTAAAAAATGAAAAGTAGGGAAGTACCTACTTTTAACTTTTAACTTTTTTTCAAGTCATTTTAACTTATTTTAAGTTATATTTAACTTTGACAAACACTCTCAAAAGCTAAAAATGACTTAAAAGTAGGACTGACCAACTTTTAAGCCAATTCAAACAGGCTCGTAGGTTGATTCTTAAATTTCACCTTTCAGGAGTCGGAAATTTTTGGATAAGGTATTTTATTCAAAAAGATATCTTTCAAACTGAGGAATTCTGAAGGGCTAATGGCGCAAGGTTCAAAACTCGATGGATAATGGGTCTAGCCCTCTACCCTTCTCCACTTAAATACCAAGCTTTGCAGCGTGGTAATTGAATATCACATTTGAGGAGCTGAATTTTTCTGTTGAGTAAAGGTATTTTATATTGGATGCTAAAATTAGTTATTTTAATTGAAATTTGCTTATAGTACAAATTTCATATACGTTTTGCTATTTTTATAATAATATGTAAATTGTGCAATTCACTTAAAAAAGTTGTGAGCTTCACTTCACTTTTCGCTTCAAACTCGTGCACCTATATGATTTTAACTTTTTAACATTTGATGAATTATGGGGTGGTATAATGAGTAACACGCATTTATACTGATCACCAACTACAGGGTGAACCATATTGTGTTTCATCAGCTATTTCAAACAGTAGTTTGCCTGCAATTTAAGACAAACTTGCCAGCAGTAACTAGATCTGTCTTTTAAGTAGTTACTTTGCAGCCATAAGGTGAATCCATCATATCATACAAGCTACTATACAAGTCTTAAATGTGTAAGTACTAATTAACAAATTTTATAAGGAAAAATGTATAGTAGTACTACAAAGTTTAAGCATTGAATCGTATTGTAAAGACATATCTTGTCACTAGGAACTTGTTTGATTTAGATCACTGAATTCTCGACAATTCATTAAATTTAATACAATAAATATTGACTGAAGAGCCATTGTCAAAAAAAAAAGACTAGATAATTAAGATATATTCAAACATTCCCAATGATATAAAGTAATGAAAGTCGCGTCTCCACATAAATTTAGAGCTCACTCCAAAGCAACATGGACAATATCACATGACAACTAAAAGTACCTCGGAGCATCTAGTATTAGAGTATATGAGACATAACCTTGCATGACAGAAAAATTGGGAGTGAAAGTAATCACAATCAAATATACCTCCTTTTGTGCTTTGCTTGAATTTTGTACTGTAAACATCTTTGAAGGAAGGAAGGCTGCAAGATATTTACACTCATTAGAAACATCTTACACAAAATGCGGATGATGAATGTATAATTAGCATGTAATAAAAGTGATGAGACCAAACACATTAAAACTCATAACAATTGGAAACAAGCAAAAAATCCAAGTCCGGATCTAAAACATCAGTTCAAAAGCATGGCTGAGAGAAAGATAATAATCTTTAGTATACTTTTCTAGAAAACACTTGGAACTGACATAAGATGCATTTATTTAGAATATCATGGCTGAGAAGAACGATAATACTGTAGAGTATTTTACTGCAAAAACTTTTAACTGACATTTAAAATGACTGTTTGATGCAGATAAACAAAACCAATAAAATCAACAATATTTAAGACCATTAACATCAACTTGGAAATTGACACCAAAATCATTAGCATTGATGACAAATAGGCAAAAAGCTGCATCCTCATGTAAGTACATTACATTTCTAACAGCACGGCGTTGGAGAATGTTGTAGAGTTCAACAGGTTTGCAATAACTTGAAAGGCTTTCTTCAGCAGCAATCTCCTCCTCTGCAGACAAATGTGTAGCAGAATCTTGCCTGCACATTGAATCCGTAACTGTAGAGTAACTGCAGTAGCAAGTGTAATTCCTGTTTCACAAATTATAATATAACAATCATCATCCATGCTTCTGTAAGTGCATTTGAGTATCTAAAATGTAATTATTGACAAATATAAATATAACACCTCAAATGCAGGGCACAGGAAATATCTTACGTGGTTTCACGAGCCACTAAAGGTATGCCTGGCATCCTTGTCACAAAGTATTCAAATGTATATTCATAGTTCTTTCAACTTCACTAAATTCAGAAATAAAATTGTGTGAGAAAAGAATCATTAAGCACTTGACATAATAGGCAACAAGAGAAAGAAAGATAATGATAAAATCTGGTTCAGATTTCTCCTTCAGATAATACATGAATCTTATTTTCCTTCTTCTCTCTTTTCTTTAGTTGTGGAGGAGGGAGATATTCAGAAAATTCATTCTCATCTCACTTGAAAAAACATAGCCATGAAGTCTCACTATATCATTGTATGAATATAAATAGCCTTGCTTAAAAATGCAACCAAAACAACCATTTTAAGTAGAAGATATAATAAAAAGAATGAGATTACATGTTACAAACCTTTTTGATAAGCAAAGAACCAATAGAAAGCTACTGGAACTACCAGATGCAAAATGTGAATGGAGCTTAACATGGAAACTCATGTGCAGCTTCTTCGTCAAGCGAAAGGGATACACTTGTGGCTATAGCATGATAAAAACTTTGTTCTTTGATTTTATAAAGGAAGGGGAACCACAGCAATATACTTTTGGAATTCATGTATAAATGGTTTAGGAAAAATACAACAGTCATTGAAAAGGTAGTGATCAACTGAAGGAAGAATAGGTTGCCCATAATATACATTGAACGGTATTAATTACTCAAAAAGAACAGGAACATTGTCTCCCTAACAATCAAGATTGATTCACAAAAGAAAGAGAGATCCACAACATTTTTGTCTCTAGTGTAAAATATGAATAAGTGAGTCTCTCACATAGTGACTTGGACAAAAAAAAGGTGATTCTCTCATATAGTGATCTGAGAACTACCAGGAAGAGAAGAAAATTATGGAGATCACAAAGATGTTAGCGTAATAGTATCTGCTAACCAGTCAAGTTTTCTTAGTTCTTACCTTCCCAATATCAGCATCCCCCGGCACCACTCCAAATCTCCCCAAATATTCCTCCTACACTAATGCAAATATGCGCTTCTCCCTATCCCTTGCTTAATCCCCACTAACCCTTCATGAAAGAAGAGTCTGGCAACAACGTGCACCTTCACCTTACCAGACTAGTTTCTCAACAGTAAGTAATTACATTTCCTTGAAGCTGAGAAAACTATCTCCGCACAAACATAACCCACTGGAATTATTGATCCAGCTAAACTCGATCAATAGCTCATCTACTAATATTCTTTCCAGCACAAATAATCGCTGAATTTGATCTTAAAAACTTTAAACAAATTGAACCACAACTTCCCTTAGTTCAGCCTTCAAAACACGCGTAGAGGCAGAATATTTTGTCCTCTGTAAATCTGATCCTACTAGAGGGCAATCTGGAGTACCTTTGGTAGGTCTGAAAACCCCTCTATATCTAATAGACCCCACTGTTTCTCAATTAGTTCCTAGTTATAAGGAAAAGTTTCTGAATTCAGACAATAAAACTGTAGTTTCCACATCTCACTCAGATGAATGACATAGAGATACTCTATAGTGCATTATTTATCAATAAAGACTTTCTTGAAATTTGCAAAGCAGAAAGGGCTATGCAATCAGAAAACTATAATCAATTTGCAGCCGAAACAGCCAGGGCAGTGTTTGTCAGGTTCGAATAAAAACATTAATTATCAAAAAAATTGCTTTCTCACATAAAACCTAGCCCTGTCTTTAGTATTTTCTTTGTTATATTTGTGGTTCCTGTACCAGCTTGCACACACCTTGGGTACATGGTACCTCTTACAAGCACACCTACCCACTAACTCAGCTCACCAAAGCTTAGAAGATGCAAAGAATTCACCTAATGCAGTCTTTGCTCGATTGCAGCTGAACGCTAGGGTCATTCTAGCAGTTCATTTCTTATTGTCTTTTTTCTTTCCTTTTTTTCCATCATGTCATTAGGTAACTCCAAACAACCATTAAAATCCAATACTTCAGACTTCATAGGCAAGCTAAAAAAAAAAAAAAAAAAAAAAAAGACAACCACTGGAATTCCCAAATCGCTGACAATTCACAGGCAAAACATGGATATATGCAAAGTTAAATTGTTGCAATGCTCACAATAATTAGAAAAAGGGATTAAGGATTTTGCCCCACGGGATTGAAAGGAAAGAATGTAACCTACTACTCGCTTTTGCCGAAGATGGTGGAGGAAGGTGCTGTCTCTGTCGATTCGCCGGAAGAAGAAGACCGGCGCCGTTTGAAATTGGCGGACCTAAATCAGTCGGATTTTAGGATCCGTTCTTGATTTCGGTTCGAACTTTGACCGCTCAACCAGAGGCGTTTTGGGGCAGGGTCAAGTTTTATCTGGGAACAGGAACAATCTGAACGGAACACTTTAGGGGTTGTTTGGTGTGAAGACCAAATAGTCTTGGAATTAATTAATTCGAATTTAATAATTACTCCCCCTATTCTTAATTTTTTGTTCATTTTTCAATTGACACATTTATTAAGAAAATAATGATGAACATAGTGAGTTTATCATTTTACCTCTGTTAATTATGAAGTAGATGAATTAAAAATTTAAAATTTTCAAAAAGTTCTACTTTTTCAAAGTAATTAATTGAGGGTATAATAGGTAAAAAAAAAAATTGATTTGTCAAAATCGATAAGAAAATTTGAACAACTAAAAAATGAAAAATGGACAGATAATTAGATACAGAGGAAATAGTATTGAGATAAATTATGTTTCTCTTTGGTGGAATAATAATGCTGAAATAACTATTTTGGTATTTAGGTTTATGTTTAGGTAGTGTGATGCTAGGTTGGGGGAGGTGGGGTGGGGTAGCTAGGCTTTTAGAACTTACTATCATTAATAATTGTTTAGATCTTACTTGTTATTTTGATTTTTGAAAAATAATTATTAAAATAACTTATTTCAAGATAAAATAAGTGAAATGATAAAAATGTCCCTTCAAATATTTTTTATACCTCAAAATAGTAAAAAAAAAAGAATGGATACTTCCAAAGTGCACTACATGTACAAAAACACTCACAACCTTCCTATAAGGATCAAAATGGGTACTTCAGTTCGCATAAAATAGTAAATCTAGCCGATTAATTTAATTAAAATTAGATAATTATGACTGATTTGGAAAAATTATTAAAAGAGGGTTGTATTTGTTAAGTTTATTAATGAGAGGTAAACCTAATTTATTAAAATACATATTTGTAAATAATGTGAATATTATTTGAAAATGAATAATTTGAATATAATCAAATTTTTGATCGATTCGGATACGTGGAATCCTATAGATGAATTAGATAATCCCATTTGATCAAATATTTAGCAATAATTCATATGTTCCTTTCATGACGGTATTTCAATATAACGAGGAAAGTAGAAGAGTCCAGCCTAGATGTCTCACAAAGTGAAACAACATACTAACAAGATGCAACTCAATAATAAATATCTTAAGCAAATTATAATTATAATAAAAACTTAATTGAAAGGGGTAACTCACCTTAGACTATGAAATTTAGGTTGGCATACCCTCACTCTAGTGCTTGGAAGAGGTATGGGTGTCTAGATCTCATATCCTTCTCACCTTTTCATGTCATTTCTTTGATGTTCTTATTTCTCCAAAAGACTTTTACCGAAGCTACATGTTTGGTCCTCAGTATGCAGACCTAACAGTATAGTATTGTAACTGGAGTCTCATCGTATGACAATTTCTCTAAGATCTAAAGATCCTCAACTAGACAACCCGAGAAATGGTTTTATATATATATTTTTGCAACATTTGTCCATATAGAATTTCGAAATGAGCTTACATTTCCCATCCATTCTCATAACGTCCTTCAAGGTGAGATCTTCAAGAATACTCAATAGTCAATATACAATTATAAATCTTGATGTCTCACATCAAAATATGATTTCTTGCGATTATAGGTCGTCGATGACTGCTCAAAATAAGTTTAACTTGCTTCACTCACCTTGCGCTACTTTCAGGAATTAAAATAAATAAATAAATATAAACTAGAATTCCTGAACCTGGCAGAAAGTAATTCGGTGTACTAAGTCAAGTCTAACCAACCATGACTCACCCAGCTACAACCACCTAATAGGGGATTTGCATTTTCGTCCCTATAAAACCTCATAAGGAGTCATGACTCATCCTGATATTGAAATGGTAGTTGTTATTATATGCAAACTCAATAAAAGGTAAGTGATCATTCTCAACTTCCCTTGAATTCTATATCACACACTCATAACATATTCTTAAGTGTCTGGGTTGTGTGCTCGATCTGACCATCTATCTGAGAAAAAAGTTGTGATAAGATTAATTTGCATCCCCAAGTCCTTCTAGAATGACCACCAAAAAGTAGTTATAAATTGTGTTCCTTTCTCATAAATGATTAATACTAGGACTTCGTGGAGACTGACTGTCTCTCAAATAAACAACTAATCATCATCCATATAAGTAGTGACAAGAATTGGGTTAATTTTGTTAGTTTGTCAACAATCACCTAAATAGAACCAAACATGTTTCGCAAATGGGTTAATCATGTAACATAATTCATAATAAATACTTCCAACATCCACAAGGGAATAGTTATATCATGCATTAGCCCATCAAACTTTTTATGCTTAATTTTCACATACTGACAAATTGGGACACTTAGTCACAAATTCAACATTGTTTTTTCATCTCGTGCCACTAATGGATCCTCTTAAAATCATGGTACATCTTCATTGATCATGGATGAATAAAATTATGAAAATGATAGAAATATGAAGTCAATTATAGTACCTTTCTATTTCTTGTCACCTCAAAAGATAAAGACTCATTATCCCTAAACTACACTAGGATGGGATCCTCATACCGCCGCTCTTTTATTTCCACAACTAAAAATGACATTATATAGTTTAAATTGTGACCCACTATCCAACTAATGTAGCTTTCAAGCTATCTCTTTTCGGCTCATAAGTATGATAAGTTGTCCATAGATCTGTGATTGAGGGTATCAATTATCATATTTGCCTAATCCAAATAATACAAAATATCTATATCTTAGTCTTTTAGCAACTTGAGTCATTCCCATTGTAGTAAGTACAACTATTTCTACTTAAAAGAGTACAAACAAGCTCTTATTAATAGTGAAGATATCAACATGAACGCCATACAAATAGTGTCTCTACATCTTCAATGCATGTATAACTGTAGTCAATTCTAAATCTTGGGTCATATAAAATTCATCTCATGCTTCCTCAACTCCATCGAAACATCTGCAATCACCTTACAATGTTGCATCAAGACACACCAGAATCCAACATTTGAAATGTCATAATACACTACATAACCCTCTGAACCCTCTAATAAGATGATGTGAAACAAGAAGATGAAAACAAAACAAAATAAAGATTGAAAGATAGATAAAAGAGAGATAGACAATTAAATTAAAATTAAAAAAAAAGATGCATTAGTGAAACTAACTAAAACACCACTTATTTGATAAATAAAAACACAATCTAGTAGAATCCTCAAGAAGGTAGCAACTTACTTGCAAATCCCAGGGCAAAAACGCGAAATTCAAAAAGGAATTTTCAAGCTCTCACAAGAGGCACAATTTTACATATGCTAAAACTAGTTATGGAACCTAACTTGCAATCTAAGGCAAGATGTTGAAATTTAATAAAGAATTTTCAAGCTCTCACAAGAGGCACAATTTTTCATATGTCAAAACTAGTTGTGGAATCCTAATATATACTATATATAATAAAGGTTAAAAGTAACGATAAAGACCCAAATTTTCCTCACTAAAACTATAAGGTAATTAAAGTGGTAGAGCACTTAATATATTGAATATCTTTATGTCTTTCATGTTTGAATCTTCCAAAATTTCCATCTTAATTTATAAAGTTTTTCATGCTTGAAGGTGCTTAGCTTGACTCATTGTGAAAGGTCTCCTTGAAATATTGTTATTTTGATCTACATCACTATCCCCATTTTCAAAAGAATTAGTCCTCGAATTCGCCTCACCTTTAGATTTAATAAGTGTGGTTGAGTATCATATTTAATGTTTAGCTCTTCTAAGCTCTTTTGATTTTGAAAAATCATGCACAACTTTTCCTCTTTCTTTGATCATTTGTTTTTCTTACTCACTTCTCTTTTCTTATGATAATTCATTCTCAGTCGAGCTCTCAACCTCTTATTGTTTTTTCTTTGAGCTATCACTCTTCACTCCCTTACTCCTCTCTTTCTTTTTTTTCTCAAGTTTTTCTTTCAACTCTCTCATTTTTTTATATTTCTCTCCCACTTGAAAAGGAGAAAGAGAGTTTAAAATGTTTTTTTTACTATTCTTAACAAATACATAGTTATTTGATTTTTCATCATGTTTAGCCCCTACATCATATTTTTATGGCCTTTCATCAACAGATGACAAGCTTGCGTTGGTACAACAACACAAATCACTGCATCATGATAATTTTTATCTTGAATTGAACTGACTCTCTCTTGATTACCTTGACTTCACCATATTCTTTGAGCCATTGAAATCTATAAGGCTTAAAATTTCTTTATGTTGGAAGTTTCAATTGTTCCATCATAAATATGCTAGCAACATTTGCATAAATTTCACTATCGATTATAAAGAAATATAATTGTTCTTGAACCCTACATCAATTATGAACAAGTTCTATCTTTGATCAAGATTTGCCTTGCTAGAGTAATCATACTTTTTTTATATAAGAACAAATTTTTCATCATCATAAATTTCTTCTCTATCCTCTTCTCTCATAAACTCATCACTACTATCACTCTTCCTATGGGCATTCCTAGATTCATCTTTCATTTTGATAACTACTATCATTCAATGCAATGATAGTTCTTTAATTTGTTAGAACATTCATTTTCTTTATACTCATATTTTTTACTTTTAAAACAATTTATTTTAGATGGAGTTTCAAGTTTAGATATATTACCTAAATCCTTGTAATCTAACTTTAATTTGCCTTTGTCAAAATTGGACTTGATGCCTTGCTTCACACCTTTGGCTTTGTCCCAAGTTTCTAAACCTGGAAAAACTACAGAAAATAGCAAACTTTAATACATATTAAAGGTATAGTATACTTTATTTTTATATGGATATATTTAATTATTAAATAGTAAATACAATTCTACACATCTAATTAAGTTTTTTAAGCCTCCTTTTACGTTTCACTTTCCTAGTTCCCACCTTCAAAGTTTCTCTTTCAATCTATCCCCAAATCACCGCCTCTTTCCCCCAAATTTTCTTACAATTAATGATCATTTGCATGATTTCATGAGCTGTTTTGTGATTCAGATTCATCAGATATCTTCTAATTTCATTTTTTTCTCTTTCATCGAAGGTTATAGTTGTATACACATTTCATCTATCTTTACAGGGTTTCGGGTGAAGGATTTTTTTTCACCATTACAATGGCGAAAGTTAGTACTCCGAAGAGGATCACAAGAGGTACACATTTTGATAAATTGTTAAAGGAAGTACATTCGTTTGATTTGTGTATCACTTAAGAGCAAGTGAAAATTTTAGACTCTATTGCTGCAATGGAGATCGAGAAGCGAACAAAGATTCGTAATGACATTGATGGGTTGTACACTTGCATAATTGTATTGTTTTAGTTTCATTTTGCCATGTTGTTGGGCTGTACATGATACATTAATACTTATATTGTTCAAACAAATGTAGGAGTTCATTGTCTTCAAAGTATGTTAGTTAATTATTGTATTCATATAAATATTATACAATTTGAACAGGAGGAGGAAGTTGTTTTTAATACCTTTCCAATTTTTATACAGTAGAATACTTATACACTTGGATACTTTTATTGTGTCACTTGTATTGAACTATTAACACAAGCTTAAAATGTAGATATATTGAGTCTATTGTATCCAATATATGTTAGTGAATTATTGTATTTTTATGTATACATATCATTTGTATACCTATACTATTCATGTGTGTACTCAATAGTTGTATTAACATGCTAAAATGTACAGACAATGCATTTATTGTATGCAAGAAATCTAATTTTATGTTTTAAATCAAATTTTGAGCATGTTGTATCCCAATTTTTTTGTTAAACTGATAGGAATCCATATGCTCTGAATAGGTCATTTTTCTTGTTAATTTGACAATGGGAAGTTGAGAGTTGAGAAAATGGTCATATGCCCCCCTAACCTATACTCGAATCTCCAACTACACACTTAAATTTCACGGGGGGTCCTATCACCCCCCTAAACTGTTAAAAGTTGAAATAATTACACACTTAAAAAGTCACAACCACATTTATGTTGATAAGTGAAATGCACGCGTTTGACAAGTGGAAATTTTATTAATTTTTTTTTTTTTTAGCTTTTCCCTTATTGATTCATCATTTAAAAACTTTGTTGAAGGTTAAAAGGTCAAAATTTATAGATTTGTGTCTTTTGATCTTCTTATTTGAATTTTGTTGATTATAATGTTGATTGTTAGTTGTTTGAAGCTGAAAACACTGGTTAAATGATTTCATAGCTGCAAATTTTAGTTCTAAGAACGCCGGATTTCCATGGAAATGGGTAAGCTTCAATATGATTTTTTTGAATCTATATTCTTGAATTGGAAGCAAGTGATTTCGTTGATGGTTTGAAGAATTTTGTGTGGCTGAAAATTGAAGTTCAAGGTTGAAACCGTGAAGCACAACTTAAACCACCATTAAAGTTAGTTCAAAAGCTTGAGTTCTTATTTCGACTTGCCACAAACGATCTCCGTTTTAAGTGGGTAATATACCAAAAGAATCGAAACGGTGAGAAAAGTTTATATCTAGAATTTGGAGTGATTTGAAGAAGAGTTGAGGTGATTCGGCATCAAATTTTTATAGAAATTGTTCTAAAGAAGATGAAGAACTGGGTTGCATTTTTAGATTTGCAGGGAAATTATCAATTGTTAAATAAGTTGAAGAATATTATTTGAAGCTAAAATTAGTAATGGCAAGATGATGAGTGACGATGAAATTTGGTGGCTGCCATTGACGATCTACTTCTAATAGGTATGAAGAAGAAAACAAATTAGAACTAGAAACAAATACAAAAAAAAAGGGAGAAAAAAAATAAAAATACAGAAATTTATGAAAAAATATTAAAAGTAAAGTTTTAATATTTATTTTTTTTATGTTCACTCTCTCAAGGAGAGTGCAATACACTCACTTTGCCTTGTAGGCATTTAGGATGATGATAATTTAGTTTTAAACAGTTTAGGGGGGTGAGAGGACTCCCGTGAAGAATAAGTGTGTAGTTGAGAATCCGGTCATAGCTTAAGGGGGCATTTGACCATTTTCTCTTGAGAGTTTAAAGAGCGTAATTAAAAACTCTTTATTTAGTACATATATTTAAAATTATATCATATATTTTATTTTTTAAAAACCTATAATTACTTTTAATACAACAAGATTTAGATAGAAAGTATAGTTATTTTGGGTAAATATAATACTTATAACTATTCTAATCTAATAACCCTAAAACTGTAGTTATTTTTGTAAGTTGCTCATTTATTTTTAGGCCATGAAGAAAAAATAAGATTACACTCTTGATTGTTCTCCTTTTCATGTCCCTCCACTTTGAGTACGGGTCATTTGATAAGCTTCATATAAAGTAGAGAAACAATGCACAATGCAAATATAATAATTTCCGTACTTTCTTATTATAAATTTTACCATAAGACTTATCTCTGGATCAATGACATTAGCTCGAAACTTAGTATGCTCTAACTCCTCATAATATTATTTCACACTCTTGCTTTTTTGCTGAAAATTGTAATACTTCTCAAGTATATTTTGTTCATAATTTTGACCTACAAACATTTTTCACATACAACTTTTCACGTATTTCCAACTTGTAACAAAGTTTCTATTCACCAAAGCATCTCTTTAAAAAAAAAAATCCACCATGAAGAAGAAAAAGCCTCAAGATGACATAATTTTCCAAAAAAAAGAATCACTCACTGTTGAGAGTATATTATCTTTTAAGCTTCACTATTCAATCAAGATATTTATTTGGGTCTCTACTTTCTTTGAAAAATGAAAGTGTAACCTTGATGTTGGTAAATCCTCGATCCTTGATCCTCAATCCTCATTTCTTCTATTGTATTTTTTACCATCAATTGGACACCAACCTCCATTTCCTCCTTTTTCTTTCTCTCATGCTTAACCTCTCTTGTTGATATTGATCGTCTGCTTCATAGTCATAATTATCACCATCAAAAGAATCACGATTTTAAAGGTTACATTGACTTTTATTTGAGATCTAATGGCTTGCTTTGTTGGTAAAGTAGCATTAGGGAATCGTATATTGCACAACAAAATGTAATGAAATTGCGTTAAAAGTAGTCTTACCTGATCCCTCATAATGTTGATCAATAGGATTAAAAAATAGTTGCTTTGTTTCTCACTCTTCTATCCACATCTTTCAACTTTTCCTTCATATTTCTCATTTCTTCCAATAGTTTTTGAAGCATAATTTCCATTTTGGCAGAGAGTTCTCTCTTCAATGAGGTCATTGTATCTATAAAAACAAACAAATAGTTAGTAGAAAAAGTTCTTCATCGTTCACTCATTTAATGTATTTCTTTTTTTTGTCACACATATTCACATCTCACTCCAAGGCTAATTAAAGACTTTTAATGCCACAGTCGAATGAACTCACTTTAATCTTGTTTTTTACCACTCTTGAATAACTCAAGATTGAGTATCAATACCGTCAAATAATTTGAGTGCAGCTTAAAAGTCTTTAGTAATTAGGTTAAAAATTGTCAAACCATTTGAAACTTCATTTGGTTAGGTGATGCCATTAAAGTTTAACACATTAAAACATCATTCTTTAATCAAATACCCAAAACACATCCAAGACCCCCTAGACGCGAATTAATAGTGCAAAAATCAATCACAAAACATGTTTCAAATCTTTTGAAATCATCACATCACCCATATAAAGTTGTTTTAATCAAAAGTTGACCAGGGTCAAACTTAACTTCCTTAAAATTATAACATCCAACTAAAGGCTTAAATCACTCTTGAACACCTCGGAATCCATACAATCATATCAAGTCTAAAATACCCTCTCGATTCTAACACGATTATCATAACTCATAACCGATTTAGTTAATTCAAAATATTGATTTTGGTCAAATTTCTCAAATTTCAGGCCTTCAAAACTGAAAATCTCAATCAAATTATATTCGATCACCTCAAAAATTATGTCACTCATTCTCACAAGTTATAAACAACATGATGGATCTACAAAAAAGTTTAAACTAAATGAATGAATCCAAAAAAACAAAGCGACCTTGTGGGTCATTACATTACATTACATTACATGTTAGAATAAATTTAATGAGGGGTCAACTAGTTGTGTTCATTAAATAAAATTTGATGAAATCATGAGTATAATTTTGAGATGATATTTTTACTTTATTTTCATTCGATGTCTGATACCCACATTATTAAAGTTTAACTAATTCAGATACGTGCCGCATAGGGCATTCAAATCAAAAACCTTTGATTAAGGAAGAATCAACCTCATTTACTGCATCATATTTTTTGTTAATGAGAACAGAAAAGATATTGTAACTTTTTTTTAATATAAATAAACATCAACAAACAATTTAAATAAGAAGAGTACTAATACATGTTATAATAAATGTGTGATTAACAAGGTTTGTTAATGGAGTATAATTTATAAACACATACAAATGGGATCTTCACCTGTTTTTTTCACTACACACTCAGAACCAACAAATGTTTTTCCATGGGCAAATTTACAGTAGGGTTCACAATCATGTTTCTTATCATCTCCTTTACACTACATCAAAAATAATATTTAGTGACAATTAATTAATTGTAATAGTTTAATATCCGCTAAATATGTTCTTTTAGATACAATTAGCACTCTTTGTAAATGTCTTTAAAGTCTATGACAACATTGAATTCAATGACAATTAACTAATGTTGATAAAGACTTTAACACTCTTTATTAATGTGAATATTTACTGCTACTAAAAATTGTTTTTGTTGTGGTAATAGCGCAAAAAAATAATACAGAAGTAGTGTATACATACCACAAACGTAAGCTATGAGGGAAAAAGTATTGCTAAATGAAGCTTTCAAGTTTGCCATTATATTGAAGATGTAAGGTGCAATGAATAAAGTAGTGACTTCTCCTAAGGTTTTATAGGAGAATTCAAAGGTTTAATTGTAGTACTTTATGTTAGGAAAATAATATAAGTTTGTATCAAATTGGGTATGTGTATTATTTTGACCAAACTAAGCTATATATGGAAATAATACTATTAAAACTTATGATTGATTCAAAATAAGAATTTTAAAATACGTAATTCTTTAATTTAATTAGAAATTATGTTAGGAAAATAATTTAAGTTTGTAATCAAAATTGAATATATTTCTTATTTTGACCAATATTATGTCATATATGGAATAAAAAAAATATTATTGAAACTTATGGTAGGTTCAAAATTAGTTTTTTGTGGTCCAATTTCAAGAATCGAATGGTGTCTTGAAATTCGATTAAAAACTAAAAACTGATTGATTTAAGATCAATTTTTCATAATGTAAAAGTTAAAATTTTATTGGATTTATGTTCATAATTTTTTTAATAATGCCCTAAACTCAAACATATTATCAAATCAACTATATGTCTTAATATAATTAGATTAATTATTTAAATTTAATTAAACATATTTTAATTATTTAAATTTAATTAAACATATTGGAGTACAGTTTAATTTCTAGTTGATTAATTTATTTAGTTTGACTTCAAATGTGATACTAATTCAACTCCTCTCCTCAGCGATTCTGTAGAAGACTTAATTATAAACTCAAAATAATCCAATTTCTATGTTGATTGACACATCAAGGACCCATACGAACAATCATATCAAGTCTAAAATCACCTCTCGATTTTAATAGCATTGTGAGAACTCGTAACCGATTTCGTTAACTCAAAATATTGATTTTGATCAAATTTCTCAAATTTCAAATCTTCAAAATTGAAAATCTCAACCAAACTTTATTCGATTGACTCGAAAATCATGTTTCTTATTCTCGCAGGTCATAAACAAAATAGAGAAAGGTTCAAACTGGATAAATGAATCTAAAAGAACAAAACGACCTTGTGGGTCGTCACATTACATATTTTAATAAATTTAATGAGTGGTCAATTAACTTTGCTTCGAATACATAAGAGAGAGAAGTGTTAAATACCCTCATGAACTTGTAACTCTTTATTCAGTGAACATCATAACTACAACAAGATTTAAATATCCCTTGAACTTGATTTTCTCTATGATATTGTCCAAACAACCGTGAAAAGATGGCTGGTGTTAATGTCCACGTATAAATATTTACCCGACCCTCATTAACATTTACCCAGGTTACCCTACATCTATCAAAATCCAAATAAATATTTACCCGGCCCTCATTAACATTTACCCAAGTTACCTATGTCTATCAAAATCCAAATAAATATATCTATCAAAGCCAAAATTCAAAAAAGTCAAATCATCGATATATTTAGAAGGTTTCTTCTCAAAGCTTGGGTGAAGATTTTGAACTTTTCTTCCCGGAGCTTGGTCTGAATATTTTTGACTTTTCTCCGAAGCTCCGGTCAGTAACAGACAAACCTCGAAGCTTTGGGTGAATCGATGAAGCTTTTGCTCTGATCAATAACAGTAAGAGTGAGTTTCTTCGATGAAAACTGAAATTCTTTTCAACTACGAACTTTGATACCACCAACGGTCCATCGGTAACTCCATCTGTCCTGGCACCAGATTTTTGGAAAGACTGAATTTTTTTATCTTTTGAATCCGAGGTGTTACGGGGAGTGATCTGGATGAATTGAAAAAAGATAAGAATATTTATGACATAGAATTATTTCTACATAATGGGGACACAATACATATTTTATGTGTGTGATAACTCAATTCTAGAGTATGCGGGTCCATCTGAAGGACAAAGCAGTCAAGTTACAAGCGTAGGTAACACTTCAAGTCAAGTTGGTGAGACTTTTAATGCACCACTAGCTGGCAATAGGGAATCTGGTACCTTTTTGGTCCCTCGGATGATTTTTTAAATGTCCAAGGAAGAAATCAAGATTTAGGGTTAAATTCGTGTTATACTATTTCATCTAGTTATAAAGTTGTAGATGAAAAGGTTGTTGGTAGTGTAGAGGTTGACGATGATTACTCATCAATAAATTGGACTAATTTTGAAGAAGAAGTTGAACCTTCTATCCAAGAAGCAACCGAACTTCTATCCAAGAAGAAGTTGAACATTATAATGATCCGGTTGGTCATTTTTGGTAGTCCTTGTAAAATTACCATTTTGTCATTCCGATGTCGACCCCAAGTCTCTAATGTTTGAGTTTTGGAAGTTGGTTTCCAAGCTTTGAGTTTAAAGTTGAGAGTTTTGAAATTTTGAGTTTGAAAGACTAAATTGTCAAGAAAGTGGTTATCGGTGTATTTTGAAGTTTCGAGTGTCATAATGGAATTTCGTCGACTCTATCAATCTAGGAAGGTGAAATCTAGTCTGTGAGAGTTGTGGGTTTCAGATTCAGAGTCTTTTTAAGGATTTGAGGCTCTAAGTTGTGAATTTCTTGAATGTTAGCCTTTGAGTTGACTTTGGTCAACCTTTGGAGTTTGGATGCTCAAATCGAAATTTGAGAGTTCCATTTGATTATGGATGATTTTAGGCCAAGGTGAGGTCTTGATTGATTTTTGAGAGGTCCTGAGCTTTTTTAGCCTTTTTAGGAGTTGATTTAGTTTCTTGTGTGTTTCACAAATGTCACGTCAAGGAGATCTCAAATTTGTGTTTGACGATTCCATCGAGTCTGAAACGGCGAATATAATTATTTTGCATATGTGGTTTGTGTATAAGTGTTTCAGACGTATTCTCAGGGTCCTTTCGATGTTTTGAGAGTTGACTGAGTTGCTGGTGTCCACAGGCTACGCTTTTGCTAAGGCTAGTCGCTTGAGTGACCTTCGCAAAAAGGAGAGTCTCTCCGCTTACGCGAGCTTCGCAAAAGAGAAGGGGACTTCGCTTTTGCGAACCCCTGGTCGCTTTTGCGACATTAGAGAGGGTTTTTGGTCTGAAAATTTCAGAGTTTTGGCCGCATTTTCCATTTTTGAGCTTGGGAACCTTTGGTGGCGATTTTAGAAATGTTTTCTTGTGCTAAATCATTTGGGTAAGCTTATATGACCATAAACCTTCATTTTCCTTTAATTATTTATGGCTTTTTAACATCAAAATATGAGATTTTGATTGGTAAATGGTGAGGTTTTTCAAGAACTCTAGTTCTAAACAAAAATGGAGATAGTGAACTATTTTTGAGTCCTTTTTTGAAATGGTTTTTCCCAATGATTTCCTAAAGCCTTGAGTATTGTTTTCAAGTATTAAATTTCGGATACAAACCTTCTCTTTGAAATTGAGTTTTGAGTTGATTGACCCATTTTTCTAAAGTAATAGATGTGAGTATTGTTGTTTCTGGAAAATGATTGTGAATACTTGCTTGTATATAGATTGTTGGGCTTTGGAAGGGGAAGACTCAACTCTTGGAGTGATTATTGATTGATTTAAGGTAAGTGATTTTCTAAACCTTGTATTCTAGTAGAATTCGTGTATTCCCTTTGTTGCTTGCTTGTTGGGAGTAATGGGAATGAGGTGAAGGGTTACTTGTCCACTTTATAATCTTATTGAATAAAAAGGGGTTGAAATTGAAAAGGCTATGTGATGAACATGATGTGAATTGCCTTATTGTGACCCTTATTGATTGATTGATGAAACGATTGATAACATGAGTTGTTGACTTGAATTGCATTAATTGTTGTCTCTTTCGCGTGGCGTGATGTTGTTTGTGTGCATTGATTATTGAACATCATGATGATACATGTGATAGTTGATACCGAGGTCGTTTTCAGCAAGTGTTTATGATGCCGAGGTTATTTCTGTCAAGTGCTTATGATGCCTAGGTCATTGCTGTCTAGTGATATAAAGCTGATGGGAAATGATTCCGGCTAGAGATATTAACCATATGGAAAATGATTTCAAATAGTGATTTGATATAAATTCGATGAGAAATAGTCTCAGCTAGAAATATTGTGCCAATGAGAAATGATTCCGGCGGGAGATTGACTATAGTGACTTGATGCATTTGATGTTTATGTGTGACTTGCTTGTTAATTGTGATTTATGTACTTGTTACGTACAATTTATCTACTTGACATTGAGATTGACTTAATTGATTCGTTTGATGGTTGATTTGTTACTGTTGAATTGCGGATGTTGGGCCTTGTGAGCATGCATTGTAGAACTGTTAGGTTAGGCTTATTTCTGTGCAGGTTGTAGTTTGAGGAGGTTCGGTTGGAGTGTAAGGGGTACTCGATTCCTAGCTAGATGCCTTGTTTATTAGGTTGCTTGTTGGGTACCTTGTTGTTGATACTCACCCCTTGCTTCTACACTTATGTAGGTTCCAATCCTGGAATCGTGTGATCTCTTTCTCATTCTTCTGATTTCAAGGTTTGTCAAGGATTTGAAGAGATAGTTGCTTGTCACTTCGGCGGACCCTTTTTTTTCCTTTTCTTTATACTTTGTTCTATTTGAGAAACAAAGACTGAGACTTGTACTTACTACTAAATTCCGCACTTTATGTATTTAGTGGCTTGTACACATGACAATCAAATTTTTGGGTATTGTTCAGAATGAATAAGTTTTCCGCCTTTGTCTTGTTCTTGTTTTATATTTTCACTTTTCTTTCGTTTTCGTTGGATTGAGGCTGACTTGTCTTGGTAGGAATAGACAAGTGTCAAAAATCACTTTGGTCGAATTCTATAAAATATTCACCTAAAAGCTGAAAGTGATGTAGCAACATTAAGTAGTGCATTTGCTTAATTAACTAAAGTTAATGTACTAAGGGGCCGTTTGGTTATTGTATAAGTTGCATTTTATTCATGTATAAATAGTTGCATTAGTTTTACTATGTTTGGTAGAAGTTTTGTATTAGGTAGAAAAGTCAATATAACTTATACCATGTTAGGTTGGTAGGATTCCAAATATTGTATAAAAGTTATTTATGTATTAATTTTATGCGGTGTTTGGTTGTGTTTTTTGTAGTCCTACATAATCAATACCAACATAACTTATGAGGGAATCTATGTATAAATTATGCAAGGTAGAATGTGAAATAAGTTATGCAGGTATTAGCTATACATGTATTAAAATAGGTAAATTACACATTTATCCCTATTGATTTATTTTTAATTTTTTTTAATTAAAAACTTTACCTAACTATACTATTTTCCTAACTTCTTTTTACTTCTTTTTTTAAAAAAAATTCACGAACAACTTTTCTTTTTCCTGTTTTCATTGAAATCCAAATGTAATATTTTATTAATATTACAAATTGAATTGTATATATTTTGCTGGGCACATACCTTAATCATATATTAAGGTTATATATTATTAAATATATTCCACTTATTTTAATTAATATGTATTATTATTTTATTTAGAATGTGAATTTATACATAATTTATATATTATTTGGTATATTAAAAATGTATAAACAATATATACAACATAATTTACATTATATAAAATGACATATTAATAGAATATTTACATTATATAAAATAGGATATTACAATGTACTTGAAATATATTAATCGTATTTTATTTTTATAAGTTATAAACATAAAAAAACAACCAAATGAAAAAAATACTGGTCCCAATTAAGTATAGAGGGAGAATTTTTTTCTTTACTTTTTATTCAAAAAGTGAGAGAATTTATATTATTTGCTTATATATATATATATATAGTTAATAATTTATGTATTGTGATGTCTACATAATTAAATAAACTTGAATAACTAATACATGCATAACTAAACTCTGCATAACTAATACCTGCATAATTAAACCCTGCATAACTCTAACCAGTAACCAAATGGCTTAAGTACTAACCAACATTATATCCAGAATTTGGACTCTTATAATCACTAATAATCCTTACTTATACTTAAATTATACATCTTTTAGCTTATAATTCCTTTTTCAACTTTACAAATTACATCACATGTATGTGATTTTTATTTACACAATATTAGATAGAATTCAATACTATCAATATATATATATATATATATATATACACACACAGAGAGAGAGAGAGAGAGAGTATACTAGAATTTTATAATTGAAACAAGAACAAAACAAAAGTAAGTAGTTTCAGATATTTTCTCCATTTTCAAAATAATCTTACAACTGACCTTCAAAATTGGAAGAGAAATAACGAGTGGAAGAGAAAATAAATTAATCGACTTTTGTTTTATATGTTGAATTTGTGTATTAATTATTACTTGGTTCTTAATACACATAGATCGATTTTGTCTTATATGTTAAATTTGTGTATTACTTATTACTTGGCTTTCATTCGATGTTAAATTCCCAAAAGAGTCACATTTTTTATATTTAAAAATATTAAAAACTTTCAATTGTAGACTCAAAGAGATGATATATCATACCACAATTTTTTAAAATCTTTCTTTCATTCATTATTACCCGATCAAATGAGAAAATTTTATTAAATCATGAGTATAATTTTGAGACGATATATTTTTTTTATTATTATTTTCATTCAATGGCTAATATCTGCATTATTAAAGTTTAACTAATTTAGATTCGTGTCGCGTAGAACACTCAAATCGAAGACCTTTGATTAAGGAAGAATCAACTTCATTTACTGCATTGCATCCTTTGTTAGTGAGAATGGAGAAGATATTATTTTAACATATATTTGAGATCTCAACAAACAAACACTTTTATTGTAACTTTTTTTATATAAATAAACATCAACAAACAATTTAAATGAGAAGAGTACTAATATATATTATAAAATAAATATGTGATTAACAAGGTTTGTTAATCGAGTATAAACACATACAAATGGGATCTTCACCTGTTTTTTTCACTACACACTCAGAACCAACAAATGTTTTTCCATAGACAAATTTACAGTATGGTTCACAATCATGTTTCTTATCACCTCCTTTACATGATATAGCATCCATTTCTGATGGACATACGTAACCATTTGCTTTGAGCACTTGACTCGTTATCACCAAAATAACTGAAAAATCAAACAATCAACATATAAAATAAAATTTATTTGGACCAGTATAATATATACACTACATCAAAAATAATCTTGAGAGACAATTAACACTCTTCGTAAATGTTCCTAAAGTCTATAGCGATATTGAATTCAATGAACTAATGTCTGTAAAGACTTTAACAATATTCTATATTAATGTGCATATTTATTAGTGCTAAAAGTTACTTATGTTGTAGACTTGTAGTGATAATGTAAAAGTATATACATACCACAAACGTAAGCTATGAGGGAAAAAGTATTGCAAAATGAAGCTTTCAAGTTTGCCATTATATTGAAGATGTAAGGTGCAATGAATAAAGTTGTGACTTCTCCTAAGGTTTTATAGGAGAATTCAAAGGTTTGTACTCGTTTATGTTAGGAAAATAATTTAAGTTTGTATCAAATTGGTTATGTATTATTTTGACCAATACTAAGCTATATATGGAAATAATACAATTAAAACTTATGATTGATTCAAAATAAGAATTTTAAAATATGCAATTCTTTAATTTAATTAGAAATTATGTTAGGAAAAATATTTAAGTTTGTAACCAAAATTGGATATATTTATTATTTTGACCAATATTAAGTTATATATGGAAAGAATAATATTACTGAAACTCACGGTAGGTTCAAAATTAGTTTTTTGCTGTCCAATTTCAAGAATTGAATGATGTCTTGAAATTTAATTTAAAACTACAAATTCACTGTTTGAAGATCAATTTTTCATAATGTAAAAGTTTAATTTTTGTTGGATTTATGTTCATAAATTTTTTAATAATGTCCTAATGCGTTAACATAATTAGATTGATTATTTAAATTTAATTAAACATATTTGACTAAAGTTTAATTTCTATTGGATTAGTTTATTTAGTTTGACGTCAAAGTAGGGGTGTTCACAGGTCGGTTTGAATCAGTTATTGGTCAAAACTAAAACATAACCAACTTAATCGATTTTTAAATTATCAAAACCAAACCAAACCAAATATAATATACATTTATCAATTTGGTGGGTATCGATTTCGGTTTGGTTTGGTTCAGTTATTCGGTTATTAATTATACACAAAAATAAAATAAACAATTCATTCAAAATGTGAAAAAAGTGACAACCCATTCAAAATGAAAAATAGTTAGAATGACAGAAATTACTGAACTTTCGATCACTGAAATAAAGCTTTAAAAGTCACTATATTGGCCTAGAAGGAATAGACAATAACATTTTCAGTCCCACAAAAGATTGTCATAGACACTGATATACATGACATGATCAATAAGATAAATGTTTTCACCTTGGGCATTTTTTGTTTTCAATAAGTAAGTTATAAAGAAATTTTAATGGAAACATATATAAGATCTTTAAAATTGTTTATAAAAGTAATATATTAAGTATGTATATTAATAAAATATATGTATATAATTTTATCGGTTCGTTATTTCTTCAATTTTTTTTGAATAAAATTATAATCAAATCAAATACTATCGATTTTCAAAAATCTAAAACCAAACCAAACCAAACCCAAATAAAATCAGTTTGGTTCAATTTTTTGATTTAAATTGATTTTTATCCAAACCGTGAACACCCCTACTTCAAAGGATCATTCAACTCCTCTCCTCCACGACTCTAAAGAAGACTTAATTATAAACTCAAAATAAATTCATATTATTTTTTTAGGGGAATTGACATACACACATCCAATTTCTATGTTGATTGACACCACTCTTGAACACATCAGGACCATACAAACCATCCTATCCAGTCTAAAATCACCTCTCGATTTTAACAGTACCGTCAAAATTCATAACCAATTTCGTTAACTCAAAATATTGATTTTGATCAAATTTTTTAAATTTCAAATCTCAACCAAACGTTATTCGATCACCTCGAAAATCATGTCTCTTTGTTCTCGCTGGTCATAAACAAAATAATGAAGTTACAGAAAGGTTCAAACTGAATTAATGAATCTAAAAGAACAAAACGACCTTGTGAGTCATTGCATTACATGTTATAATAAATTTAATGGATGGTCAATCAGCTTTGCGTTCATTAGGTAAAAGAGAGAAGTGCTAAATACTCTTCTGAACTTGTAACTTTTTATTCAATGAACACCTTAACTACAACAAGGTTTAAATATCCCCTGAACTTGATTTTTTATATGATAGGTGCACCCTTACTATCCAAAGACTTCAATCGTGTATACACACACTATCCACCGTGAAAAGATAGTTGATGTGGATGTCCACGTAGATAAATATTTACCCGACCCTCGTTAATATTTACCCAAGTTATTTTATATCTCTCAAATTTTAAATAAATATTCACCCGACCCTATATCTATCAAAGCCCTAATTCGAAGAAGTCAAATCGTTGGAATATTTGGAACATTTTTTCTCAAAGCTTGGGTGGAGATTTTGAACTTCTCTTCTAGAAGCTTTGTGTGAATATTTTTGACTTTTCTCTTTTCATCGAAGCTCTGGTCAGTAGCAATCAGACTCAAAGAGTAACAGTGAGTTTTCTTCGACTAAGACTGATATTCTTTCCAAGTAAGTGATTATATACTTTATAATGTGCTTTTTGACTGTTTTTCTTGTTTATATAGTATTTTCGTTTGTTTTTTAGCAAGGGTTTCATCGTGTATTTCTTTTACCGTTCTTATTAGGGTTTTGATTTTAGGTATAGTTATTATGATAATGACTATGTTTCACTATTGAGGATGTGTTTGGTATGGAGGAAAATATTTTTCGGAAAATGTGTTTCAATTTTCTCATGTTTGGTTGGTTTAAATGTTTTGGAAAATATTCTCCAAATCAACTCATTTTCCTCAAATTTAAGAAAATGACTTCCCTTCAAAACTTAAGGAAGACATTTTCCAAAACTCTCTTCCAACTTCAAATTATAATTTTTTTTGTTGAAAAAATCAATTTATTTTGTCCCTACCCTCAAACCATCCCCCCAACCACCCCCACCCCCCCAAAAAAATTAAAGCTTGTTTTTTAAAAATATTTTTAACTTCAATTTTTTTACCCCACCCTCACCCCTACCCCCAGCCCCCTACCACTCCCCCCTAAAAAAATATTAAAAGTTGTTTTTAAAAGCTATTTCTAATTTCAATTTTTGTATTTTTTTAACCCCTCCCCCCAAATCAACCCCCCACCCCTTAAAAAATAATAATTTAAGTTTGTTTTTAAAAAATATTTTCTACTTCAAATTGTCATTTTTTCACCCCTACCTCGACCCCCCTCCACCCACCCAACCCCTACCAGCCCCACTCCCCCCAAAAAAAAAATTTAAGTTTGTTTTTAAAAAATATTTTCAACTTCAAAATTTCATTTTTTCAACCCTATCCTCGACCCCCCATTAAGTTTGTTTTTAAAAAATATTTTCAACTTCAAATTTTTATTTTTGCACCTCTACCCTCGACCGCCCCCCAACACCGCACCCCCAAAAAAAATTTAAGTTTGTTTTTAAAAAATATTTTCAATTTCAAAACTTATTTTCTACTCTAGTAAAAATAAAAGATATTTCTCAAAAACATTTTTCATTCTTAAATCAAACACTAAAAAACTTTTCGGGAAATATTTTCTACTCACCAACCAAACATGAGAAAATAAGTAAAAAATCTACTTGTTTTCTAGGAAAACATTTTCCATTCTACCAAACACACACTGAATGTACTATTTTAAAATTATTCATCTTATGCATGCATAACGATTATGGTTTATTGTAATTTCTTTGAAGAATAAGGTTTTTTTAGTAAAATCCTTATTTTGTGGTGGTAATTATACAACAATGTTTTTGCCTGTCGATAGAATTATATTCTTATAAAGTATTTGCTTTTGTCTAATTGTCTTTTTGTGCCTGATTATCTACTTGTTATACAATAATGTTTTTGTGTGCTTGTGAGATTGAACATAGTCATTAGCTACTAAGTTTGTCATGTATGATTATTCTATAATTTTGACATGCATAATTATTATTATGGTTAAAGGTTGACATATGACTACTAAGTTTCTGAATCTAAGGTTTAAATTTGGAGGTATATTAGTGAGTGAGGTAGATCCAATCTATATGGGAGGTATGCATCTAATATTGATGAAGATCACTTGTGAATTTCGTGAAATTGCAAATTATGCTAAGTCTTTTAGGATTATTAAATTGGGGAAGAAATCAAAGATTTAGGGTTAATTCTTGTTCTGTTAATCCATCTAGTCATAAAGTTGTGAATGAATTACAGATAGGACATTCACTTTGTTTTATATGTTAAATTAGGTAAATTATCCGTGCTTCACACGGGATTGTACTATTTGATTAAGCTTACATATGATCATTCGGTAATATTCATATTTTCGATACATACACTACATTGTCAAGAACATTTTATCTTAAGGCAAAGCGTTTCTCCAAAATCTTAAAGTGCTATATTTTTTAATTTTATTTTTGTTATACACAAATTATGAGTCATAGAAAGATTTTAAGTATAAAAAAAGAAGTCTAAGAAAATCTCCATAGAAATAGTTGGTCAGAATTAATGAAATTTGCTAAATTTCAAAAAGTTATAAAGAACAACATCAGACGTTAAAGAAGAGACCAAAAAGCCTCTAACAACACTCCCAAGTAACGTGGAATATCACATCCATACAAGAACATATTTAGCTAAACTCAAATGGAAGACCTTCAACTCCTTTCTTATGAACCTCCATCAATCTGTTTTTATTGTAGTTATTGTTATGGTTATAGTATGCAGTTACAAAGAATTAATGCACTTATCAACCAAGCAGTAGGTGGCATCTGAATGGAACTGTTCATAGTTGGCTAGTCTAAACCATAGTTATTGTTATGGTTATAGTATGCAATTACAAAGAATTAATGCAATTATCAACCAAGCAGTAGGTGGCATCTGAATGGAACTGTTCACAGCTGGATATTCTAAACCAAAATTTTAACATATAACATATTAAAATCTCACAACATAATTTTATGAGCACTTGAACTCACAAATATCCACAAATAATAATAAAGGCAACCTTATTTTCCTAGTAATCAAGAAGAAAAAGACATGCTGCTTAACATATTTTTCAAAAAGATAGTCTATTGGGTTATATCCAAGTTTACAGTTCACAAATTTAATTGAAATAATCCAAAAGAAAGAGTTGTTACTTCTTTATAAAAAAATAAAAAACTTTATCAAAATAAAGAGTTATCACTACAGTAAAAATGATCTGTAACGATAATTAATAACTTAATTATCGCTAAATATGTATTTTCAGAGGTAATTGGTACTCTTTATAAATGTCCGTAAAGTTTATAACAACATTGAATCTAATGACAATTAATTAATGTCGGTAAAGGTTCTAGCACTCTTCATTGATGTGCATATTTATTGTTAATAAAAATTTTATTTTTGTTATAGTGTATTTTGGACATTTGTTAGTTTCAAGAAAACTTGATATCTTATTATGCCCAAAAAGAAGAGACGAAGAAATATGACAAATTACTTAACTTGCGACAAAAGAAGTGGACTATTTGTGTCTATGCTAATATTCTAGGAAGAGTGCAATGACATATGAATTGTTTGTACCTAAGAAAAAACAATCAAAATAAAATACTAACTGTGGCAAGCAAGAGAGGAATCTATTTGGTTCTTTTAACAAACTTCATCATTGGTTCCGTATTAGTTATCACATATTTGTTGTTGTGTGCTATTAAATATAGCACAACCCACAAGTAATTTTCCCCAAAAGTATATGAAAAAACCTGTAGAAAGGGACAAAAGAGAAGATAAATTTTCAATCACCCTCACTAAAATTTTTAATAGAGTTTAAAAAAATCATCAAAATAGCAAATAGAAATTGCAATAGATACATGAATCACTATGACTTACAGTAAAAGATTAAGCTTCCTGAAATATGAGGAATGAAACACACTTTATAATAAGTTTAATTAATGTATTTGAATTCAACTCTCCTATAGCAAAAAAAAACCTACAAATAATAGTGGCAGAAATAAAAGTTTTGTTTACTAAAGAACCAAATGTAATGAATTCAACCATTTCAACAACGTTATGAGTTGTGGAATGAGAGGTGCAAGAGTAATAATGTCACATTGCAATCAAAATCAATTTTCTTTGTTCATACGAAGAAACCTATAGAAAGGGACAAAAGAGAGGATCAATTTTTAATCATTTTTATTGAAACTTTTAATAGAGTTAAAAAAAAAGTCACCAAAATAGCAAAAAGAATTGTCATAATTACACGAATCACTGTGACTTATAGTAAAGATTAAGCTCCATGAAATAGGAGGATGAAAACTTTGACGAATGAAACAAACTTCATAAGAAGCTTAATTAATGTATTTGGATTCGACTACCCTACAACGGGAAAAAACCTACAAATAATAGTGACAGGAAATCCCTCTATTTATAGACAACAAATGGTAGTGTGAATAAATGCTTATTGTGCCTTATCGGAAAGGTCACAACTCTTTGGAAAAGTTACAACCCTTCGGAAAGGTCACAACCTTTCATAAAAGTCACAATTTTTCATAAAAGTCGCAACTCTTCATAAAAGTCACAACTTTTCATAAAAGTTACAACTTCTCATAAAAGTCACAACTTTTCATGAAAAGGGAAGGCTAGTTTTGGAAATAAATAAATTAAAAGGGAATTCTTGTTTGTAGTGGCGCCACGTAAGCGGACCTAGGGTTCTCTTTTATATATATATATATATATGATTTGTGTATTAATTATTACTTGCCTCTCAATATACAATTTTGCAATTTAAATATTTATATTTTAGGGAAAAAGGATAAATATACCCCCTGAACTATCGTAAATGGTATGCCAATACCCTTAGTTATACTTTAAGGTTATATATGTCCTTACCGTCAATATTTTGGGTTGTATCTACCCTAGAGGCTAACGGCTGGACACCTGGCTTCATCTCAACAACTAACTCGATTTTTTATTTATTTTTACCCGAAATTAAAAAACCCACCCGAAACCCTTTTTAAAATAATTCGAATATATTTGAATAAATCGACAAATCAAATTCAAAACCTTTCCAACAACAACAAATTCATGTGGTTTGATTCATGGAATTCTGTCTAGTGGAGATGATGGAGCATCATCAGATCTACTCCCTTGCCAAAATTCAATTCATTCTCCCTTACAATTTGAGAAAAAAATGATGGAAAAGCTTTGACAATTTCCAGCGAAATCGCCTGATGCACTGTTGCAAGACATTTCGTCCAATTTTTGGGCAAGTTCGTGAAGTTTTGATCTCTGGGGTTTATTTCCCACCCACTTATATTCTACATCAAGAAATTTCTTCATTATAACGGCTTGAACTCCGGCAGACCACTATTGATCGTTGACGGTGGTTTTCCGACGGCTTTAACGAAGCAATGTCGATGCCAAGTTGGGCGCCTCTTCAAGGCACACACAACACACAAAAGAAACTTGCATTCCACCAAAAGAAACACCATAAATCTCATTTCTAATGATTTAGATGTTTGCTTAAACTTCGAAGTAGAAGGCGACGACGACGGCGGTGGCCAATCACAAAATTGGCTTCATGGTTTTGTCCGTAATCATCCATGAACTCTAAAACACAAAAAGAAGATGGCTAATGTTAGTGAAATTTTTTAATTGTGCAACAAATTTTTGAGAACTATAGAAGAGAAGAAGATGGACAAATTAACACTGTTTGAAGGGAATTATGGAATATGGACAATTAGCACCGTTTGAAGGGAATTATGAAAGATGGGTTTTAATTCGAGTTTATGGGTTAGGAAAGATGGGTGGGTTTTTTTTAATTTTGGGTTAAAAAATAATAAAAAATTAGGTAAATTATTAAGATCTAGCCACGTGTCTAGCCGTTAATCTTAAGGGTATATACAACCCAAAATATTGACGGTAAGGGTATATACAACCTTGAAGTATAATGAAGGATATTGGCATATCATTTATGATAATTTGGAGTATATTTATCCTTTTTTTCCTATATTTTATTGCAAAGATCCTCTCGTCATTATAAGTACATTAACTTTATCTAAGTAAGGTAAATGTATTAATTAAGATTGTCATATATTTTTTATATGAAAACTTCATTTATCTCGACAGTTTTTTTTTTTTTTTTTTTAATGTGTCCCAAAAAGTCACATTTTTTATATTTAAAAAATATTAAAACTTCCAATTTTAGTCTCAAAGAGATAATATTTTATAACACAACATTTACATTTTTATTTCTTTCCTTATATATCCAATCAACTAATGAAATTTGATGAAATCATGAATATATAGTTTTGGGACAGTATTATTATTGAACATTATGAAACACAAGTAATTATTCACTATTGGTTTTTTTTTTATTGTGATGTTCAGGTCAGATTTTCGCACACCTCGATTAATTCCATAAAATATCTTCCATCTACCACCACCAACATGTACCAAGTAACTCTATCTACCAAGACTAGGACAGATGGGAAGAACCACGAATAAAGCTAGAACAAATAGAAATAATCACGTCTTTTGATTAAAATATATATTAAAACATCCAATTTTAGTCTCAAAGAGATGATATATTATACCACAATTTTAAAAATCTTTCTTTCATTCATCGTTTACCCAATCAAACAATAATATTTATGAAATCAATACGAGTATAATTTTGGGAGGGTACAATTCAACATTATGAAACAACATGTAATTAATTATTCTCTTGGGCATATATTTGATATCTCAAAAAACAAACACTTTTATTAGTAACTTTTTTTTTATATAAAAATAAAGTACATCAAAAAACAATTTAAATAAGAAGAGTGATGCATTATTAATAAATGTGTAATTAACAAGGTTTGTTAATCGAGTATAAACACATACAAATAGGATCTTCACCTTGTTCTTTCACTACACACTCAGCATCAATAAATGTTTTTCCATACACAAATTTACAGTATGGTTCACAATCATGTTTCTTGTCACTTTCATAACATGGCACAGCATCCATTTCTGATTGACATACGTAACCATTTGCTTTGAGCACTTGAGTTGTTATCACCAAAAGTATAACTGCAAAATCAATCAATCAACATATAAAATCAAATTTATTTGGACCAGTATAATACATATACTATATCAGAAATGATCTTTAGAGACAATTAACAGTACTCTTAGTAAATACTCCCTCCGTTCCATTTTATATGTCATCCCTTTCTATAAATAGTTGGTCCATAATACTTGTCATTTCATAAAATCAATGCATAAATTACCGTATTGTTCCTTTTTTACCCTTGTGAGTTATTAGCCTTGAAAATATACATTTGACCAACTTAGAAAAACTAAGTAAATGATTCATGTTCATTGATTAAATTAATTAATCAAAATAAATTAATGCATATTCATTGATTGAAAACTTGAGTTCCAAAAAAATTAAATAAGGGTAGAAGGGTAAAGTTACATCATTTCTTAATGCAAGTGCAAAGTAAAAAGGTGACATATAAAATGAGACGGAGGGAGTATCTCTAAACCCTCTAGACACAGTGGATCCAATGACAATTAACTACTGCAACTAAAAATAAGCTTTAACAATACTATGCATATTTATTGTCGCTGAAAACTGTTTTTGGTATAGTACTACTGAAAAAAGAGAATACAAAGGTAATGTATACATACCACAAACGTAGGCAATGAGGGAAAATTTATTGCAAAATGATGCATTCAACTTTGCCATTTTATGGAAGATGTAAGGTGCAATGAATAAAGTAGTGACTTCTCCCCAAGGTTTTATAGGAGAATTCAAAGGTTTGTAGTACTTTATGTTAGGAAAATAATATCAATTTGTAAGCAAATTTGATATATGTATTATTTTGACCAATACTTATAAGTTATATATGGAAATAATATACTCATAATATTAAAACGTATGATTGATTCAAAATACGAATTTTAAAATATGCAATTCTTTAATTTAGTTAGAAATTATGTTAGGAAAATAATTCAAGTTTGTAATAAAATTGGATAAATATATTATTTTGACCAATACTATGTTATATACGGAAAGAATATTATTAAAACTTATGATTGATTCAAAATAAGAATTTTAAAATACGCAATTCTTTAATTTACTTAGAAATTATGTTAGGAAAATAATTTAAGTTTGTAATAAAATTGAATATATCAATTATTTTGATTAATACTAAGGTATTTACGGAAAGAATATTATTAAAACTTATGATTTATTCAAAATAAGAATTTTAAAAAATGCGATTCTTTTTTAATTTAATTGGAATTATGTCAGGAAAATAATTTAAGTTTGTAAAATTGGATATATCAATTATTTTGACCAATACTAATTTATATACTGGAAAAATATTTTTAAAACTTATGATTTATTTAATTTTTTTTTAAAATATGCAATTCTTTAATTTAATTAGAAATTATGTTAGGAAAATAATTTAAGTTTGTAATAAAATTGTATATATCAATTATTTTGATCAATACTAAGGTATATAGGGAAATAATATTATTAAAACTTATGATTTATTCAAAATAAGAATTTTAAATAATGTGATTCTTTAATTTAATTGGAAATTATGTTAGGAAAATAATTTAAGTTTGTAATAAAATTGGATATATCAATTATTTTGACCAATACTAATTTATATACGGGAAAAATATTTTTAAAACTTATGATTTATTCAAAATAAGAATTTTAAAATATGCAATTCTTTAATTTAATTAGAAATTATGTTAGGAAAATAATTTAAGTTTGTAATAAAATTGTATATATCAATTATTTTGATCAATACTAAGGTATATACGGAAAGCATATTATTATAACTTATGATTTATTCAAAATAAGTATTTTAAAATATGCAATTCTTTAATATAATTAGAAATTGTGTTAGGAAAATAATTTAAGTTTGTAATAAAATTGGATATATCAATTATTTTGACCAATACTAAGTTATATATGGAAAAAATATTATTAAAACTTATGATTTATTCAAAATAAGAATTTTAAAATATGCAATTCTTTAATTTAATTAGAAATTATGTTAGGAAAATAATTTAAGTTTGTAATAAACTTGGATATATCTATTATTTTGACCAATAATAAGTTAAATGAAAAGAATGTTATTGAAACTTTATGGTAGGTTCAAAAATTAGGTTTTTGCGGTCCAATTTCAAGAATCGTAGGGTGCCTTGAAATTCAATTAAATGCTACAAACTCATTGGCTGAAATCAATTTTTTATAACGTAAAAATTTAAATTTTGTTTGATTTATATTCATAATTTTTTTGACAATGTGCTAAACTCAAATATATTATCAAAAATCAACTATGGTGTCAATGAGGCAATTTGACCGGTTATCTTTTTAAAATTATATCGTTCTAATTTTTGAGTATTTTATATTTTATAACCAAAAATAGTTTTTTTAAAACCATCTCAATCATATCGATTTCTCATCAATATTTGGTACGGTTCGATTAATTTTCAATTTTTTTACTTTTAAAATATCACTTCAAAATATATTACTATGAAAATATTTCTTTCGCAAATATGTTCTTGAAAAAAGCTTTAATTCTTCACCAAGAAGATAAGAATGTAAAAACTTTGTTGCCGTATTGTTTGATCTTAAACATTTAATCGGAGTATTTGCATATGTTTTGTTGTATTGTTTGATAGAGTATCTATTACAATATCTTCTAATTTTAAATTTAATTAAGTAAAGGCTAATTAAAGAGCAAAGACCCAAAGTCATTTACTCACCAGAGGCCTATGACCTATGACCTATGTTATATTTATATTTGAAAAATGTTATAAAATATATTTATATATTAAATTTAACATATTGTTAAATATAATATATATTTATATAAATGCAAGATTATTGGATTCGGTTTGGAAGTTTCGATTTTGTCACGCCCCAAACTCGAGGGGCGCAACTGGCTCCTAATGCCAAAACTCAGGCCCGAGCCTACCCTGCTGAACCATTTGCTACTAGCACATGGTAGCCACACGCAATCAAGGAAACAGACAAGTATATCTCGGCTTAAAACTAAGCCCTCGGCCGGCAAGGCCCCTGTCAACTAATCTATAAAGGAACAGTTACTCCCAGGAGATCATATAAATAAATAACCAACTAGCACAGAAGTCCTGATTGGGCCGTCGAAGCCACCATGATATCTATACAAAAACTGAAAGTATGTATATATCAAGACAACACATCAAACAACTCACAAGCTTCAGCAAAGCAACAACCTAGACCAGTATTGCTAAAACGTAGCTATACACCCCACACACTAGTCTGCAAGCCTCTAACAGTAGTAAAGATTGGCGGGACAGGGCCCCAGCCTACCCATAAAGATATATACAACAAAAGGTAACAAACCTCCTAACTTTGGCATCTCCAGAGGAAAGGGGCTAGCCAATCGGATAGAAGTCAATCCTGCTACTGAAGAGGTCTACTGGGTTATCTGTCGGGACCTGCATGCATGAATGCAGCGTCCCCAAGGCAATGGGGCGTCAGTACAAAATAATGTACAGAGTATGAAAGGCTATAGACTTAGTGAGCAAGTATCATAATATACCGAAAGCAATCACGTAAGGAAATCAAAATTTTAGATAAACATGCTAACCCGCTACTGAATCTAAAAATACCAAAATGATCAAAAACCAACCTAACCAAGCCCCCATAAGCTCGGCAGGTACAAATAGCATACCACCTACCTAGGCCCCCATAAGCCTAGAAGGTGCCAAATCAATCTACATACCTCTATCGGTAGCCCCTTGTCTTTGTAAGAAGTCACATAGCCCTTTTTAGCAACGATATAGCCCCGTAGGCAACACATAGCCCTCTTAGGCAACATCATAGCTCTATGGGCTTCACATAACCTTTTTTGCATCAGCATAGCCCTGTAGACAACACATAGCTCTCTTTGGCGTCAAAATAGCCCCGTAGGCAACACATAACACTCTTTAGCTTCGATATAGCCCCGTGGACAACACATATCCCTCTTTGGAAATAACATAGTTCTATTAGAAAACATCATATCCCCTATAGGAAGTTTATAGCTCAACAACTAGCCACAATAGCCTCAAGGGCGACAACAAACAATTGAATAGGCTAAAGACGAGCAATTTAGCTATAAATACTATATATGAATAATCTCCAAGTCATTCCTAACTTAGGTCGTTCTTAACAGATTATGAGTCTCTAAAATGAGGGTTTATAGCCACTCAATCAACCAACCACTCACAATTACATCTACAAGATCACCAACGTAAACTACCTCTAAGGAAATATGTCGACGAAGGGAATAACCATAAAATACCTTTCCAATTAACGCTAAAAAGACCGTAGTTCCTTCACGAAAGTTGTTCCTTATGTCCTAAGCTTCACAAACACTATATATGCACAGTTGGTATGCACCTATAAACATTTCATAATTAATCTTAAATCGGCAAATTTGCCATATTGCCCCAACTTGTCGAAATGTCCGTAGAAATTCATAAAAATAATCATAAAAGAGTCCCAATATGATTACCTTAGTTAACCAAGTTTAAACCTTGATGAAACACCAATAACTACAAATTTATATCTTCAAAAACCAACTCCAAACGCAACTAATAGAAGGGAAAAACGATTGCTATGTGTAGGGATTACGTTTCTAGGCACGGGGGCAATGTTTAATGCTAGAAATCGTCAAAAACTAACCTTCATCATGCTAGAACTCCATAAGAACCCTCTCTTAAGCTTTCTCTTTGGTTTGGAACTGAAATGAAATATTTTCATGACTTAAAACGTTAAATAAGTCAACATACCATATTTTTGATCGGACCCGGATCCGACCCAAATTCTGCCTCGGCAGTCCCTAGTAAAACCCTCATAACTTTTTACTCTGATGTCGTTTTGATACGGGGTTTTGTGCATTGCAAACTAGATTTGTAGGCCTTCGATTTAATGGGTAATATGCTTTCTAACTCTTTATATATTGGGAGAAAACATTCAATACATTTGTCCCAAATTTCAGAGAAATCTTTAAAAAATAACTTACGATAACTTTCGCCAACTTTTATTTTGCCACTTACTTAACTTCAAAACTTGAGATACAAACCTTGAACACTTAAAATATGCCATACCACATCATTCTTAATTTATTACCCACCCTCCTTGTCTTTCTACGAAGATACGAGTTAATTTAGACATTTTAAAAAGTCAGGGTGTTACATCTTTCCCCCTTAGAAACATTCATCCTCGAATGAAAAAAATCTAAGTCACGCGGTTAAGTCCTTAGGGGTTTAAAAAATTTAGGCAGAATATCCTTTGTAAATGGGACTATCCAGGAACATGAGACGCAGAAATTCTAACATGGGCGTTTCACAAGATGACATAAATAGCTAAGCACTACAACTCCACAATAACAGTGCGAGCAAATATACAATGACAACAACAATAATAATAATAAGCAACAATATATATATATATATATATATATAAATCAAATTGGTATTTAACCTCACTGCACTAATATAAATGATATGTCATCACCCTGGGGTATGAAAAAAGTGAGGATATTTGGACCTCATGCCAATCCTCAGCTTCCCAGGTCTTCTCTATTCTTGTTTCTCCACAATACTTTAACCGAAGCCACTTCTTTGGTCCTCAATTTATGGATCTGTCGATCTAATATGACAATTGGAGTTTCCACGTAGGACAACTCCTTTGTGATATGAACATTCTCAACGGGGACAACCCGAGAAGGGTCTCCTACTCACTTCCGTAGCATCGATACATGGAAAATTGGATGAACAGATTCTAGCCCCGAAGGCAATTCTAACTCATAAGCCACCCATCCTACCCTTCAAAGGATCCGGTATGGCCCAATGAATCTTGGACTAAGCTTGCCTTTTTTGCCAAATCTCATAACACCTTTCATAGGCGAGACTTTTAAGAATACCCAGTTATCGACACAAAACTCTAAGTCCCTTCGTCGCACATCTAAGCATGACTTCTGTCGGCTTTGAGCTGTTAGCAACCTCTCCCGAATGAGCTTAACCTGCTCCATTGTCTGCTGTACTAAGTCGGGTCCAATCAACCCTGACTCACCTACCTCAAACCACCCGATGGGGGACCTACATTTTCACCCATACAAAGCCTCATAAGGTGTCATCCTGATGCTGGAATGATAATTATTATTGTATGCGAACTCAATAAGAGGTAAGTGGTCATCCCAACTTCCCTTGAAGTCTAGGGTGCACGCCCGTATCATATCCTCTAGTGTCAAAATTGTGCGCTTAGCCTGGCCATCTGTCTGAGGGTGAAAGGCTGTACTAAGATTAACTTGTGTCCCTAGTCCTTTCTAGAAGGACTTCCAGAAGTTGGCGGTAAATTGTGCTCCTCTATCAGAGATAATAGATAACGGGACACCGTGTAGCCTAACAATCTCTCTAATATAGAGCCCTGCATAGTCTTCAGCTGTAAAAGTAGCCCTGACTGGTAAGAAGTGGGTTGATTTTGTTAGTCTATCAATAATTACCCAAATAGAGTCAAACTTGCGACGCGATCGAGGTAACCTTGTAATAAAATCCATATTAATTGCTTCCCACTTCCACAAAGGAATGACTATCTCCTGAACTAGCCCAGCGGGCTTTTGGTGCTCAACCTTCACCTATTGGCAGTTAGGACACTATGCCACAAACTTAACAACGTCCTTCTTCATTCCCCGCCACCAATAGATCTCCTTAATATCATGGTACATCTTCGTCGAACCAGGGTGAACAGAATAACAGGAATGATGTGCCTCTTCCATAATCCGATGTCGAAGCCCTGCAACATTTGGAACACACAATCGACTGTTATATCTAAGGACTCCATCTCCTGCTATATCAAATGCTAAAGACTGCTGATCCTGAGCCTTGGCTCTGAGCTGCTCTAAGCTAGGATCCTCTTGTTGCCGTGATTTTACTTCTACAACTAGAGATGATATGACTGTGTCCTGAATTGTTACCCCACTATCTTCTGCCTCTAACAATCTGACTCCCAAGGGGCTGAAAGTGAAGAAAACCCCTCTACAAACCTTCTGTAGTACCCAACTAACCCTAAGAAACTATGAACCTCAGTCGGAGTCGTGGATCTGGGCCAAGTCATTACGGCCTTAATCTTTTGTGTATCAACCACAATGCCTGATACAATATGGCCTAAGAAAGCTATAGAGTCCAACCAGAACTCACACTTAGAAAACTTTGCATAAAGTTCTCGATCTCGAAGAACTTGAAGGACTGCTCGCATATGATTTGCATGCTCAGCTTTTGAACATGAATACACCAAAATATCATCAATAAATACAATCACAAACAAGTCTAGATACGGCCTGAATATACTATTCATCAGGTCCATGAACACTGCTGGGGCATTAGTTAATCCAAAAGACATTACCAAGAACTCAAAGTGTCTATATTTGGTTCTAAAAGCTGTCTTTGGAACGTATTTCTCCCGAAATCGTATCTGGTGGTACCCTGATCTTAAATCAATCTTTGAGAAGCACTTAGCACCTTGTAACTGATCAAACAAGTAATCGATCCTTGGAAGGGGATACTTATTCTTCATAGTCGCCTTATTTAGCTGTCGGTAATCGATACACATTCTTAGTGAGCCATCTTTCTTCCTTACGAATAACATTGGCGCACCCCATGGTGAAGCACTAGGCCTAGTAAAGCCTTTATCCAACAAGCCTTTCAACTGATCCTTCAACTCCTTTAGCTCAGCATGAGCCATTCTATAAGGAGGGATATATATGGGTTGTGTACTTGGTAGCATATCGATAGTAAAATCAATTTCCCATTTTGAAGAGATACCAGGGAGCTCGTCTGGAAATACATCTTGAAACTTATTAACTATTGAAATAGACTGAAGAGTCGGTGGTTCTGCTTCTATATCATGAAAGTGGACAAGATGATAAATACAGCCCCAAGTAATTATCCTCCTCGCCTTAAGATAGGAAATAAACCTACCTTTCGGCGTTTCTGTATTGCCTTTCCATTCGCGAACTGCCTCTCTTAGAAAATGAAATCTAACAATCTTTGTCTGGCACTCAACATTAGCATAACAAGATGCTAACCAGTCCATACCCATAGTGACGTCGAAATCAACCATCTCTAACTCTACGAGATCTACAGAAGTCTGACTATCGATAATTTCTACTGTGCAACCTCGATAGACTCTCCTGGCAATAATAGACACACCAACATCGATCTAATGACTCGCTACTATACATAACTTCCCTAGTGAATATGTATGGTTCTGTCCACTACTAGAACTAGATCCTCTCGAAATGTATCCTACCACAAGTTGTGCAATGCGGCGGGGTTGTCCTAGCGTGGCCTAAACCTTTTTGCTGCTGAAAGCCTGATGCTCGTGAATCCTCACCTGGACTTGACTGTCCCTGATGATCAAATCTACTACGCTGGAACTGCTATGGTGGAGGTCTAGGTGGCCTTATAGAATATTGAGGTTTGGGACCACCCTGAAAATCTCCATATGAACCAGCAGGCCTAGCCCTCTTCTGTCTCTCTCTCTCGACCCTCTCACTCATATACTGTAAATGTCGGCGATCTTCTATGCCTTATGCAAATGCCTAAATTCGTAAGATATCCATATTATCATTTAGTGCAGCGGTAGAACAAGCATCGATATAGTCTGAGCCGAGCCCTCCCACAAATCTACGTACCCTATCATGCATTGTATCAACAAATGCTGGTGCATATCAAGCCAATGAATCAAATCTCAGCCCGTACTCTCGGACATTCATGCTGCCCTGTCGTAGGTTCAGAAATTGGTCCACCCGGCTATCCCTAATCTCTTGAGGCAAATAGTGATCTATGAAAGCTTCTGTAAAGCTATCCCAAGTGGGTAGAGATACATCTTTTTCCCTAGATCTCTGCCAACTCTCGTACCACAATATTGTAATATCGCGCAATCGAAATTATGCTAACTCAACTGACTCAGTCGCTGAGGCATGCATGACTCTAAAGATCCTATGAAGCTGATCAACAAAGTGTTGAGGGTCCTCTCTGTGATCTGTCCCCATAAACTGTGGAGGATTCAAGGCAAGAAATTCATGAACTCGCAAACTTTCGGGTCCTTCAGAAGGTCCGGCAACATCTGGCGCTGTGCAGCTACTAACTATGCTAACATGTATACTACACTCTTAAAATCCTCATCAGATGGAATAAGAGGAACTTGAGGTGGTACTGCTGGTGGAGCTAGAAGTCCTGTAGCCCTCGGAGGCTCTTGAAGCGGTGGAGAAGCTATAAGGGGTTGAGAAGATGTCTCCCTCTAGGTCTCACAATGGGCTACCTCCACCTGTAGCACCTTGCCGGTACCCTCGCTTGCAGTTGTATCTAGCCCTTGGCTAGCTGTGGTCTGTCTAGTGTCAGACATCTTTATCTTCATACAAGTATCAATTATAAGCCATAAACCTCAACCCTTAAGACACTGCTCTATAACATGAGGTGAACAAAAGAAGGATAATAATTCTAACATGCCCTGTAGCTTTTTGCTTATCGAATGTGGTGCACAACACATTTATAAACAAGACTCTACTAGACACGGCTTGCAGACTCCCTAGAATACGATGTTGCTCTGATATCAACTATGTCACGCCCCAAACTTGAGGGGCGCAACTGGCTCCTAATGCCAAAACTCAGGCCCTAGCTTACCCTACTGAACCATTTGCTACTAGCGCATGGTAGCCACACACAATCAAGGAAACAAACAAGTATATCTCAGCTTAAAACTAAGCCCTCGATCCGCAAAGCATAACTACTCCAAGGAGATCATTTAACTAAATAGCCAATTAGCACAGAAGTCCTGATTAGGCCGTCGAGGCCACCATGATATCTATACCAAAACTGAAAGTATGTATATATCAAGACAATACATCAAACAACTCACAAGCTTCAGCAAAGCAACAACCTAGGCCAGTATGGCTATAACGTAGCTATACACCCCACTCACTATTCTGCATGCTTCTAAAAGTAGTAAAGATTGGCGGGACAGGGCCCTAGTCTACCCATAAAGATATATACAATAAAATGTAACAAACCTCCCAACTCTGGCAGCTCCGGAGGAAAGGGGCTAGCCAATCAGATAGAAGTCAATCCTGCTGCTGAGGAGGTCTATTGGGTTGTCTGTCGGGACCTGCATACATGAATGCAGCGCCCCCAAGAAAATGAGGCGTCAGTACAAAATAATGTACAGAGTATGATAGGCTATAGACTTAGTGAGCAAGTATCATAATATATCAAAAGCAATCACGTAAGGAAATCAAAATTTCAGATAAGCATGCTAACCCGCTACTGAATCTAAAAATGCCAAAATGATCAGACATCAACCTAACCAAGCCCCATAAGCTCGGCAGGTACAAATAACATACCACCTACCTAGGTCCCCATAAGCCCAGAAGGTGCCAAATCAATCTACATACCCCTATTGGTAGCCCCTTGTCTTTGAAAGAAGTCACATAGCCCTTTTTGGCAACGATATAGCCCCGTAGGCAGCACATAGCCCTCTTAGGCAACATCATAGCTCTATGGGCTGCACATAACCCTCTTTTGCATCAACATAGCCCTGTAGGCAACACATAGCCCTCTTTGGAGTCAAAATAGCCCCGTAGGCAACACATAACACTCTTTGGCATCAATATAGCCCCGTGGGCAACACATATCCCTCTTTGGAAATAACATAGTCCTATTAGACAACATCATATCCCCCATAGGCAGTTCATAGCTCAACAACTAACCATAATAGCCTCAAGGGCGACAACAAACAATTGAATAGGCTAAAGGCGAACAATTTAGCTATAAACAATATATATGAATAATCTCCAAGTCGTTCCTAACTTAGGGCCATTATTCACAGATTATGAGTCTCTAAAATGAGGGTTTATAACTACTAAATCAGCCAACCACTCACAATTACATCTACAAGATCACCAACGTAAACTACCTCTAAGGAAACATGTCGACGAAGGGAATAACCTTAACATACCTTTCCAATGAACGCTCGAAAGACCGTAGTTCCTTCACGAAAGTTGTTCCATATGTCCTAAGCTTCGCAAACACTATATATGCACAACTAGTACGCACCTATAAATATTTCATAATTAATCTTAAATCGGCATATTTGCCATATTGCCCCAACTTGTCGAAACGTCCGTAGAAATTCATAAAAACAATCATAAAAAAGTCCCGAGATGATTACCTTAGTTAACCAAGTTTAAACCTTGAAGAAACACCAATAACTACAAATTTATATCTTCAAAAACCAGCTCCAAACGCAGCTAATAGAAGGGAAAAATGATTGTCACGTGTAGGGATTACGTTTCTAGGCACGGGGGCAATGTTTAATGGTAGAAATCGTCAAAAACTAACATTTATCATGCTAGAACTCCATAGGAACCCTCTCTTAAGCTTTTTCTCTGGTTTGGAACTGAAATGAAATGTTTTCATGGCTTAAAACGTTAAATAAGCCGACATATCATATTTTTGACCCGACTCGGATCCGACCCGGATTCTGCCCTGCCCCGGCAATCACTAGTAAAACCCTCATAACTTTTTACTCTGATGTCGGTTTGATACGGGGTTTTATGCGTTGCAAACTAGACTCGTAGGCCTTCGATTTAATGGGTAATAGGCCTTCTAACTCTTTATATATTGGGAGAAAACATCCAATACATTTGACCCAAATTTCAGAGAAATCTTTAAAAAGGAACTTACAATAACTTTCACCAACTTTTATTTTGCCACTTACTTAACTTCAAAACTTGTGATACAACCCTTGAACACTTAAAATATGCCATACCATATCATTCTTAATTTATTACCCACCCTCCTTGTCTTTCCACGAAGATACGAGTTAATTTAGACGTTTTAAAAAGTCGGGGTGTTACAGATTTTTTCATAAATTAAAAAGATCTTCTCAATCGTTCGAGATGGTTATAACTTGAATAAAAGTCCACGATTTTTACTGAAAAAAAATATAAATCAATTCGATTTGATTAGGTTCGATCAGTTTTCATATCCTTTTGACACCCCTAAAATCAACCATATATGTTAATATAATTAGATTAATTATTTAAATTCGATCAAACATATTTATTTTTAGTGGACTAATTTATTAGTTCGACTTCAAAGAACAAACCCACATAACTCCTCTCTTCCATGACTCTAAAGAAGATTTAATTGGCCTATCGACCAAGGGCGGATTTACGTGGACTGGTGGGGGTGCCATGATACCCAGTGATCTCCGAAAAAATGTTGTACACACACACACACACACACACACACACATATATATATATATATATATCAACTTTGCAACCTAATAACTAAAATGCTGAATAGTTCAATTGGTTAAGGAGGCCTCTCGCCACACAGCCAACGTGGGTTCGATCCTCATTGAAAACACCTATTTTTGTTGTTTGCTCCTTCTTTTCTTTTCTTTTTTTGTTTCATTAATGTGTAAAGGTTTTTTTGTTTGCTCCTTCTTTTCTTTTCTTTTTTGTCTTTTTCATTAATGTATAAAGGGCTTTAATTTTTTTCTCCATTCATTCTTATTTATTTACTATTCTTTATTAATTCAAATTGACTCATTTTCACAATTAATTTTTAATTTTTTTTACTTTCTCTTTCATTAATTATTAATCTATTGATATGAGTGTTACGTGTTTATTCTTTATCAATTAATGACTACTGAATTATAAACGTCAAATAAATATTATTAAGAATATATTTAAATGGTAGTTTTTAAAAAATATAAGTTTTAAAAATGATGAATATTATTATTGGATTTTTTTTTAATTTAAAGGTTCTTTTAATATTCACTGACGTTCTTACTAAGTAAGATGACTAGGCTGAAACTATAATTTTTATTTTTTCCCTACTATATATCTCCAACAACACATAAAGTCAATGGAATATGAATATATTACTTTCATACTATTAGATAGTTTATACAAGCTCAAATTGTAATGTGAAAAATCATTTTTTTTCCTCAAAATTTCAGCGAATAAGACATCTAATTCCAAAAAGTAAATAAAAATTAATTTGTTTAGTTATCTCTAATCTCGAATTATCTAAAAAGAAATATTACTAAAATACATATTTGATCGATTTGTTTATAAAAATAAAAAAAAATTAATAACCCGAATCGTAACCCAAAATTAAAGCAACCGATCCTTTTATCTTACTTGAACGATGTGGCACCCACGACCAACCAAATCCTAGATCCGCCTCTTCTATCGACCCATATTAGCTATAAACTTAAAATAAATTCATTTTAATTATTTTTTAGGAGAATTGACATATACATCCAACCTCTATGTTGATTGACATATTTTTTTACTCAATATTTCATTTAGCAATTTAAACCTAAAAATAATGACATTATGTCTGTAATTTCGTGTCCAAACTGTAAAGGCATATTAAACAAAATATTCTCTCTTCAAATCATACCGATGATAAAATTATTTTTCCTTAATTCACGCTCTATTAGGCATACCTATAGTAGCGTAATATTGAGAGGAGAACTCAAAATTTTCACTTTTGTGTATGTGATATATCGAGATATGTAAAATAATATTTTATAAAATAATTATCTATGTATTTTGAAAACAAAAGAATTGAATAAATAATTATATATAAACTAACAAGTACAATTTTTTTGTGAATGAAATCAGTATTGTGGCTTGTTTGTTTAAGTTTGATTGAATACATTTTGAACAATTAGAATTTTTTTATTGGATATATATATGATTTGTTTTACCTTTTTTTCTGGGCATTCACATTCAAAATATACAAACACGCAAAATATATAAGTGAGAATTTGCTAATAATATACCATTATAAATTTAAAAAGGACTGTCTTACCTCTTAATGAAACCTATGCTTGTAAAAGTTATAATTAAATACAACATTAAGTCCTTATTTTTAGAACTTTTTAAAAATAGCTTTTCAGAAAAATATTTTTGAAAAAAAATTATTTGTTTTTGTTTAATTTATTTGAAAAATGTTTTTGATAAGCATATTGTGTTTGACTAATTTTTTTTTTTTTAAAATATTTTTGAGAGTTGAATTACGAAAAAAGATAAGTATCAATGCACTTTTAATATTAAGATTATCTTAAATATCTATTATTATATTTTTAATTAAATTTTTATTTTTATTAAATTAAATGTACATATTCAAATTTTCAATCAATATTATACATAGACGAATAAAAAATAAATTAAATATTAACATGATTTAAATATGATTAAAAATATCAAGCAAAATAAATTTAAAAAATCATTTCACAAATTAAATCACTACATGCGAAAAACTCATCACAAAAATAAATAAATAAAAGAGATATATTGGTAAGTATATATATTAGGTAGAGATATTTTGGTCTTGAAATAAATAAGTTTTTGCTTCAGCTTCAGCTTTTTTTAAGAAATAGAAATTTGTAGCTTCTTTTCAACAGCAGAAAAATTGCTTCAGTTTTATTGATTAGCCAAACACCATGTTTTTTCAAAATAAGTGATTTTGTGTTTTTGACCTTTCAATAGTAATGTCAAACAATGCTCTGTTGTGTATTATTGAATAAAATAAATTGAGTATACTAACAAAAATATTTAATTACATTTATCATTAATGTGAAGTTGAGTTTTCTCCTTTTTGGCTTGTTCAACCTCCTCCCACTCCATAATGAGCAACGCAAAGGACAACTTCAGTGTTGCCGATCTCAGTGCTGCTTTGAATGCGGGGGACCGAGCAGACCTTGTCAATGTACTCAAAAATAAACTTCTGAGGGAGATTCAGACTCAACATGACGACTTGGAGGCAAAATTTTTTGAAGAGAGAGCTGCACTTTGAAGCCAAATACCAGAAGTTTTATCAACCATTATACACAGAGATTTGAAATTGTGAATGGGGTTATTGAAAAGACCTATTTTGTGATTTCTTCTTGGATTTGGATAATTCAAAATTTTCATGAGGTTTTATTTGACGAGTCAAAAAAAAAAATGTTGAGTTTTCTCTTTTAATAGATGAGATTTTATTAACGGAAAATGCTATTATTAAAATTGTATATGCTATTCATATACTCTCTCAATTCCATATTAAGTGAATTTTTGAACCTTTTTTCATTGTTTAAAATAATTGAATTGTTCAAAATTCAAACTTAAGATGAATGTTTGATTATTGAAGTTTTATATTTTTTAGGAGATAAATTACACTACTTACAAAGTTATATTTATAATTTGACAATAATGAAAATTATGTCCTTAAATGTTTTTCTTAATATGTGTGCATTTTCTTTAAATTTTTTCTTAATATGTGTGCATTGTCTCACAAATTCAGTTAATATGGAATAGAGAGAGAGTATTATTTTATTTTTTTGTGTGTATTAAAAATGATACAATTTAACTAATTATTTAAATGATATTTGTTTGTAAATATTATAAAAATGATATAATTAATTATAATATGTTATTTAAATGGTGCATGTTTATTTGTAAATATACAATAAGTGAGATTTGATTATTCAGCGATTTTCAAATTGTATTATTAAATATCCACTCGATTACCTTCTAATGTTATTGAAGCAAGATCTTATGTTTATGGACAAAATATTTTTACCTTTATAGTAAGCAACTCTTATAAAAAAAAAAATTAATTTGCATAGAGCTCAGTTGGGCTCGGCTCACATGTAGTTAGTTTGGTTCGATTTGGCTTTGCACGAGCTTCAAAAGAAAGAGAGATCGAGTCACTTAGTAGAGAATTAAATCTGAAAGTGAAAAAGATTATAAAAATTTTCTCGTGGGGCAATTTGGAAACAAATTCTCAAATTAATCTATTCGAGCCCTTGAAAGTTGTATAATTTCATGTGTGAAGCATAGTGATAGTGACATAGATCTTCTTTTTCTCGTTTTGATGATCGTGTAATAATTATTTAAAAAATTAAAATTTATTTTTAATTTTACTTTAAGTTAGTAAATATCAATTCAATAATTATTATTTTTTATACTTATTTATAATTTTTTTTATTTTTAAAATAAATTCGATGCAATTACTTTTTATAACATTGTTACTTAAGATATTTTAAATTTAAAAGTTCAAATAAAAAAATTAAACATTGTTTAATTCTTTTGAATTTGTTGTTGCTTTATTTTTATTATATTTGCCTCAAGAATTTATCCTATGTTCAATATTTAGTTTTAATTTTGATTAATATTATACTTATATAGTACAGCGGACACAAAATTAGGAAGCAGCAACAGAGACACATAGCAAGAAGACAATTCAGCTGCTAATGCACATATACAATAACTGTGAACAATAAGCTCAACACACATTGAGGGTGTGTTTGGTATCTAGGAAAATATTAGAAAATGTTTTGTTCGAAAATAAGTAATTTTTTTTCATTTTGTTCGGATGATTGTTAAGTATTATTTCATAATGTATAGTATTATATTATATTGTATTGTACTATATCGTAGTGTATTATTTTAAAAGTACAATATTTCAATGAATTATATCATATTCTTCTCCATCATTATATAAGGTCACACATCAGGAATTTGAATGATAAACCCACCAGAAAAGTAGAGTACAAGGTATAGAGATACTATGAAAAGATAGGGTAAATGATAGACAATTATTAAATAATAAATAAAGACAAAATGAGAAGAAAATATTAAGGTAATGACACAATCACATCAAATCGATCATTTCATAAAATAAGACTTTTCATCATTATCTAACTATGAATTTAAGCAATACGATATAACAAAATTTAAGTAACAATCAAAACAAACATTGTATCTAAAGTAGTTATACAATATAATACAACGGGTAACAGCCATCCAAACAAGGTGAAGAAGTTGAATGACTTCAAAACATTTTAGAAGACATTCCATTTTGGTCGAACCTATGAGATCTATATGCATACATTGTAATAGTCAAACAACAAAAGGTAGGCAGGAAGCGTTATGTGCAACAGAAAATTTCGTCACATATAATGAAGACATATAATAACATGAAATGACTACTCTCTAGTGGAATTATCACTATTGACTATGTAAAGTCTAGAGATAATGTGTCGGATCCACTTACAAAAGGCCTAGCTAGAGAGATGGTTGAAAAATCATCTAAGAAAATGGATTTAAAGCTTACAAGTCATCATAGTGGTAACTCTACCTAGCAGAGTAGAGATCTCAAGAGCTAGGTTCAAGGAGATCAAACAAAGTTATGAATCACAGTTCAACATTATCAAATAACTCAATTCATTCTCGTGATGAAGACAATGTTCAGGAACAAGGATAAAAATTAAGACTTTTTAACGAGTTAATAAAGCTTTAATTTTTTTTAATGATTTCTAGGTTTGACAGATTCAACAAAATAATATATCTATGCGATAACACGGTTAGGAATCACCTATATGAGTATGACGTGTAAGGTGCTTCAAAGATGATAATTGCAAAAACTCATTCTCTATACACTCATGAAACTGGGAGGTGTTATCATGACTGAAGCGAACACAACCGTAAGAATCATAGATGGTAAATGATTGATTTTGTGACATCATATGGTTATCTAAGTATACATCAAAGTTCGACGGTTCAAAGATATCAAATCTATCAATTGATCGAGTATATCCGACATATATTCACTATGAAAAGTTTAAAGGAAAACCTACTTATCCAGATGCAATTAATCCTTCTTTGTAAAATACACACTTGACCATTTCTTTTGCTTAGAGTCATTCCCCATTCTTGTAGGGGATTGTTGGATTTTATAAGGTGTGAATGAAAAATAAAGGGCTGTGACTTTTCTTAAAGGTTGTGACTTTTCTGAAGGGTTGTGACGTTTTCAAAGGATTGTATTGACCTTTTTGATAAGGCACAATAAACACATGTTCATATTACCCTTTGGTGTTTATAAATAAATGAGTTTTCTCTCATTTTTCACAACAAATTTTCTAAACTACTTGATCTTCTGCACAAATAAATTATAGTATTCTTTATAACTGTCATTGAGTGGTTCACTGACACTGCTATTAGAGATTCATCATATGCACGTATGAGAATTTTACCTATTTTGTGAAACCCTAGTTAAGTTGGTGATGCAAGTTTTTTTTATATTCATCTAAAGTATCTCATATACATTGTCCAAATTTTCAAGTCAACCTCGAGTCATGTATACTTTTCACCAATCAATGGCGGAGTTAGGGTTTTTAATAAGGGGGTTCAAATCTGAAGAACTAAACATACGAACTAATCGATGGGGGTTCAACATCTAATATATATACATTAAAAATAATTTTAACCATATATAAATAGTAATATTTTCCGTCGAAGGGGGTTCGGATGAACCCTCTAACAGAAGGCTGGCTCCATCCTTGTCACCAATGAATAACTCTATCCTCCAAGGTCATTTAGACAGACTCTCTACTCAATTTTTAATTTTCAAGTTGAGGTTTCAAATATGTGAAATTATTTATTGTTAGAGAGAATACATTTGTCCTTCATTGATTGTATAAAAGCTTATATACACCGATTGCATTAGGTTTTTTCTAGAGGTTTATTGTACTTTGCTAACTTTACGTTAGATAGAGTTTGATTTTTTGGGTGATAGTGGATTACATAGGTCATTCTTACTATCACTTTATACTCATATGTCTCGTATTATAGTTGTCATATTTGTTTTTCAAAAGTCAGTTTAACTAATCTTTAAGGATAAATTAGATTAGATTGACATAATATTTTAAAATTATAATTAATTCAAATATTCAAAAACTACGTACATGAAAAGTATTATAAGTTGCACTTATTCTCATATCAATAAGATAGTAAAAGTGGACAGAGGGAGCATTTGAAAAACAAAAGATCGTTGTGAGTAAAAATGAATTTTTCTAAATACTTGGACCAACTTTTTAAATTTGAAATTTTTTAAAGACAAAATTTTAAAATATACTTAAAATATATGGTCAAACAAATAATTTGAGACAAATTTTCAAAATATGATCTTAAATTTATTATTTAACTTATTTTAGCCTAAAAATAAATGCTTACCATTTTTTTTTATTTTACTAATACATTATAAAAGTGCATAAAAGTTGTCTTGGCTTCGTCTTCATAGCCTAGTATTCTCTCAAAATGCAAAAGGGAAAACATCAATAACTTAATGATATCACCATTTATCGAAAAAGCGAAGCTCTAGACTTGATTAACAAACACCCTCATGAAGTTTTACACTAAAAAATCTCATTTCTTCAGACTAAATTAAGAAGTTGTAGAAACTAGCGTATATTCCAAACGCTGTAGATTCCTTTGGAAATTCTTGTCTTGACTTTCTGGATCTACACCAAATCAACAATCACCGTGCTAGAAGTCCTTCAAATGTCGCCATTTTTTTTGTTGGTTCTCCAATTACATGCTCTGATGAATTGAGATTTTTGAAAAATGAAAAAAATAAAACTTGAAGGAATTTCACTTTCTGGCGATAGGACCACTATAACAAGTTTTTCCAGATGGTTTTTTGTATCGAATTCAGGAGAGAAAGTTGTTTGAAAAGGTGTTAGACCAAAAGGAAACATATTCCAAGGGAGATTTCTTCCATTTGTGGAGTTGAATGAATACGTGCTAATAGATGGTCTACCCTTTAAAGGTTGTATTGATGTTAAGGCCCCTAAAATTCAGAGCTTGATTAATGGGCAAGAATACCCTAGTTGAAATCCTCGAAAATTACGAGGAGTTGGAGAAATTGACCCTTTTTCATTGTACCTACATGTCAATCGATGTGAGCATTTGTCACCAGAAACACAAGTTATTAAAGATTTCTCAAATGCATGAATGAAAAATTTTCCTAATTTCTGGAAGCCTAGATATCTAAAAACACCAATTTATCTAGGCTTTCATAAATTAGGCAAAACTTTTGTTCAAGCATATGAGAAATCTCTAGCAACTTGAGATTCGATTAATACTCACATTAATCGACATATAGGAACAATGGTGAAGGATCAGTTTCTCCAACAATTCACAATCATTAAGGATTTTGATTAGAGTATTCTCGACCAATAAGCGATTAACCTTTGAGTTTTAGGGTTTTAACATTGACACAACCTTTAAACGGGTAAACTATCTTTTATTACATATTAGTTTAACTCCACAGATTAAATAAATTTTCCTTGAAATATGTTTCCTTTTGGTATAACACTCTTCCTAACAACTTGCTCTCCTGAATTTGATATTAAAAACCATGTGGACAAACTCGTTATAGTGGTTCTATCACAAGAAAGTGAAATCCTTCAAATCTTTTTTCATTTTTCAAAAAGCATGTAATGATGCAAGTGAAAAAAATTGACATTAAAAGAGAGTGATGAAAGATCATTGTCTACAATGGCGAATCTTATAGCACAAAGATTGTTGATTTGGTATAAATCCAAATAAAGCCAAGACAGGGATTTCCAAAGAAATCTTCAGCATTTGGGATATACGCTAGTTGCTACAGTTTCTTTAATTAGAAGAAATAAGATTATTGAGTGTAAAGCTTCATCTGAAAGATTGCTAATCAAGTCTAGAGCTTCACTTTCTCCATTAGTGACAATATCGTTAAGTTTTTCATGTTTCTTTTTTGCATTTTGAGAGAATGTTGGGCTTTGATAACTCGAGTAGGTTGCACTAGTAAATATGGGTCATTTATTATTAAAAAAATTTTGTTGGTTCTTTACGAATTTGTGTTTAATTTTTGCTTCTCATATTTTTTTTTTATACATGTTGTCATTTAAACAAGCATAGACATATATTTGCTAGAAGTTTTTTTTTTAGCAATAGTTAAATTATTCAGCTTCAAATATTAAATCCTCGCTATTTAAATATTGCATATTTTGTGATAAATTATGTTGTCACTAAGTTACATGTTGATTAGAGATAATAAAATGATCGTCACTAATTGCTTATATTAATAGTGACAAAAACTAAAGTTACAATTAAATATAAATTTTGTGGCTTAAGCTTACAACATTTAACTACAAACTCTAATTTGTCGCTATTGCAATAAATAAAATTGTGATGAAATTTTTTCGTGTCCAAATTATAACTAATTTAAAGACAACTAATAATTTGTTACAAATTGAATACATTACTAGCGATAAAATAAAGTGTCACAGATAACTTAAAATTTTCACTAACAATACTTAATAAATAACATCAAATTATTTTTGGTGGGAAATTTTAGTGGACATAACTTTGCTATGAAATTATGTGTGTTGTCACTATAAGTATGTTGCTCATGCATTTAATTACAAAATATAATTTTGTCACGAAAAGTGAATAATTAGTGATGAATTTTGTGTCGTACATAAAAAATTTGTAGCTAAATATCACATTTGTTGTAGTGCACTACAACAAATGTGATCTTTCACTACGAAATTATTAGCTACAATAGAAAATTTGTCACTAATTGTCACTTTCCATGACAAAAATTACATTTCGTATGAAATCGTCTTTGTATACTTTTAGTGACCCACATTTACATAAAATCTATCGCGTGACTTTGTATTTGTCTATTGTTCCATTGGCCTCCAACTTGGTCTTGAACACCCATTTTGAACCAACTAAGTTATAGCAGATTTAGGCTTCAATATCTAGGTCTTGTTGGTATGTAAAACATTGATTTCCTAATGCGATAAGGTTTGTTTTAGTAACATTATTACTATTTGGAAAAATATTCAACAAAAGTAGCAAGATGAGGTAAGACATCAATGTTATTCTAAGCTTGACTTGGAGGCACAAAGGTAATATGTTTTCATCAAATACAACATGTTTGAACACATACATTCTCCTTGTTGATGGATGATAACATTGTGCAAGTTGTTATATCCTATGAATACACAAGGGTAGGTCTTTAGACTGAATTTGTTAATATTCTTGATATAGAGAAAACACCTACAACCAAAGACTTTTAGGCTATGTAATTAGGCTACTCACCATATAACTTAACAAATGGAGTCATCATTTTATATGCCTAGTTTTCTTTTTGAAACTCCATTTTGTTCAGGTGTGTTAGGACATGAAATATGCCTAACATTACCACAATCTTTCAGATATTTAATGAAGTATGTTTTGATGAACTCACCACCTCCATCACACTAGAATTTCTTAATCTCTTAAGAAAACTAGTTTCCCACCATTTTTTGAAATTTTACAAATACTTCAAAAAATTCATACTTCCTTTTCAATGGATAAAGTCAAGTATACCTTGTGTGATCATCTAAAAATATTATATAATCACAATAAATTTTTAATAAAGGTTCCTTCTCAATTTTATTTCTTATGCCAAATAAAAGTTTACAACTTTTGCCCAACTGACAACTATAACAAACAATGGGCATTTTATTACAACTACTAACATTGATGCAACTATTATTACTCAAAACTTTTAATGACTTCAAACTAGGATGTCCTAATCTAGTATGTCACATGTTGTGTGATGTGTTCCAATCGTATGCAACGATATAAGCATAGAGATTGTTGTATTTCAAAGCATAAAGTTATAACAAAGTTAATTTCATCAAATTCAAGAGTGCAACAATGATCCTTTGCAAGTTTACTAACTGATAGTAGATTCTTATTAATCTTAAGAACTATAAGGTGATCCATTTCGAACAATGATTTTATCTAGTCCATTGTAGTGTTTAAGATCAAATAGAATACAGTTGATAAGAGTAGTCCCACCTTTAAAAATACTTAAGAGCAATATGATTATTCGAAATTTTGATTATTATAAGACGTACAAAGAATGTCATGTTATAGTGTGTTGTGGCACCTCTTCTTCATCCTCCCTCATATGAAAACCCTTGAGATCATTAACAAATTGATAAATAGTGGGATATGGTGCCTTACCTAGTATGATAGTCCTGAAGGTCTTCTATTTGAGACTTAAACCTTTGGCAAAATTGATTACTTTGCTATCTTTATCACAATTGTTGTTTAAGGTGAAACTCCTTATCTATTGGTGCTTGAAGATAAGTTGCTTCAAAGAATTTCCACATCTCCTTGGAAGTTGATCAGCCCACAATCGGGTATATACTTTCTTCTGTCAAGGTGCTTGAGATCCAACTCCTTAGCAACACGTCTTTCTCCTCCCCGTCATCAATGTTGCCACTCTTCTGCATCCTTCTCAACTGCTATATCTTTCTCAGCAGTCTTTCAAGTGGAACACCTACCTCTAGTTGGTTCATTCTTAGTGATGAGATAAGTTAGTGTCATCACCTGAATCAACTGCATCATTTGTGTTCTTCATATGAGATAGTTTGTTGGCTTAAGTTTAATGAAACATGAGGAGGGGTCATTACAGTTTGAACGTATGGTTACTTTAGATTCAATACTTAGCGAGTGGAAGAGCTTATGAGCTCTGATACCATGTTGAAATCTCATGTAAAGAATAAGAGAAATCAAGGATTGTTTTGATGATTAAAATTGTTAAGTACATGCTCCTTATATAAGAGTGATTGTAGAGTCCTAGGTTAGCTATACTTAGAGTTCTACTACAATACAAATTTACAAGAGTAGTTAGTGGTTGACTACTACTACTACAATAACACTACCTATAAGGCTACAACTATAACTTATCCTAGTCGACAACTACTAATACAACACATAGTAGCCTAGTCGAAATTTAGTAGCCTAGTGTGACTCTAACTATTCAGCAGTTAACAATTGTACACGTTGGTCGTACGAGGTTGTTCAATCCGTTCCATATCTTCAGCTTCCCTTAGCTTCAACACTTGGTCGTACCAGGTTTCAACTTGTTCCATATCTTCAGTTTCTCTTATCTTCAAAACATAGTACCAATGATTTTTCTTTATATTCTTGTTTTTGGGTGGATCCCACTAATAATAGTGACGTTATGAGTTTGGAAACACATATTTAGTTCTATCCATGCTTGTATATCATACATATTTATATATACTATCTAAAGTACTGAGTTCTGCTGAACGTATGGTTAAATGTGTCACTCGTCTTGCACCAAATTCTTATGCTAACTTTAAATATCGAATGATAGGGGAAAGCTGGGAAAATATGCGGAGGAAGTACAAAAGTAAGCTATTAAGATCATAGGCATGATCACTGAAGGTCTAGGACTTAGTCCAACATATCGAAGCCAAAATGTGAAAGATGGAATAAATGTAATTGCTGTCAATTGTTATCCTCCATGCCCACAACCAAGCCTTGCACTTGGACTTCCACCACATTCAAACTACAGTATCCTTACAATCACCTTTCAAAGCTCAAATGGACTAGAAATTTTGGACACACAAAACAATGAATGAAGGGCAGTCAAAAACCTTCATGGTACCTTACAAATTCATGTAGGTTGCCATCTTGAAGTACTAAGTAATAGCTTGTACAAGTTAAAAGTGTGGTAGATAGGGTGATATTGACCTCTCATAAAACAAGAATTTCAGTTTCTAGTTTGCATAGTTTGGGAATGGATGAGAAAATGAAGACAATTGAAGAACTAATAGTGGATGATGAACATCCAAAGAGGTATAAAGATTTCTCAAATTTCTACATGAGAATGATATTGGACAAGGTAGTAGCTTCCTCATGACACTTAAGAAAAACTATATGTTGGCTTAAATATGGAATAAAAAGGAAACAAAGCAATGTGTTGTATAATGACTAATGAGTTTAGTTTTTTTTTAACAACATTTTTACCCTTCAATCAAATACTATTCATACAATTACAACTAGATAACATAAGCTATGGAGAGGGTCAAACAGGGGAAAAGAGGCAGAAATCACAAAACGGCCATGAGAGTCACTACGTCAATTCAATGCACGTGTCTTGAAACCATGTATACAAATTCAACTGTATCATTTTACGGGTAATCAGTGAGATTTGAATCTTGTATAATGATAACCAATATTTAGTATACAGTACTCCCAGTCTTCTTCTGATTTATTTATATGTACATCTATTCGATGTGCTCACCAAACATTTGTTTGCTATCAGACTTGACATATTAAGTTCAAGATTCCTGTATAACTAGTCCACCTTTCCACTTCTTGATTTATGTCACGACCCAAAAATGGACATGATGACACTCGTCTTATCCCACAAAGATAAGTCAGCCTAAAACTCAACTAATACAATAAATGCAGAAGTAAAACAAGAAAAAGAGACTAACAACATCTAATAATGCTGAAATCAAAATCAACTCAAACAACACCCTAAAATTTGATTGTCACATGTATAAGACTCTCATTTTCAAAGTGAAAAGAGAAAGAGAGATAATTTGGGAGTTAATATCTCAGATGGTCACTCAACTATGCACTCTTTTCTCCGAAAGTCACTGAACTTTCAATTTTAACTCAAAAATCACTTAACTATGCATTTTTCTCTCAAAAAGTCACTCAACTTTGAATTTTAATTCAAAAGTACTCAACTATCCACTCTTTTCTCAGAAAGTCACTCAACCTATTTAATTGAAATTTGCTAATATAATTTTTTTATATGAAAAACAAAAATTTTAAAAAGTAAAACATACCATTTAGTGATCCACCCACTTGACCGGACCCATTAAAAAAATATAATATTGACCCATTTATTGACTCTTTCTCCTCTACTGCGTTTATTTTTTCCTGATTTTCCATTGTTGTTTTCATGGTGGTATTGAGGTATTCACCTTCTGGGTTTTCTTTATTTCTTCTTTTTTCTGAATACCCATTTCAAATTTTTAAGTTTGTTTTAGCTCTAGGAATGAGGTAAGAGTAGTGAAAAAGATTCATTCTTTCTTGTTTTATTCATTGCTTCTTTGCTACTCTTACATTGCTTCAGATAGATCTATTAATGATTTGTAAGATCAGTGTTTAATCCTCCTTGGGGAATTTGGAGTTTCTTTTGCCCACCAGGTGTTTGTTAAAATGGGGCTATGGGTGCATTTGGTTCTAGCTTTTGTGTTGTCCTGTTTCTTGATTAAGGAGGCAAATGCTACTTTTACTCCTGCTGATAAATATTTGATTGCTTGTGGATCTTCCAAAAATGTAACCTTTCTTGGCCAGATTTTTGTTCCTGACACACACCATTCTTCAGTTGTTTTGGAAAGTGAGGAAAATTCTATTTCTGCTCGAGAGCTAGAAAGAAAAAAATGAACAGGAGAAGGAGAAAGAGTCAATAAAATGGGACAATATTATATTTTTAGTGGGTCAGGTCAAGTGGATCGGGTCATTAATTGGTTTAAATGAATATTTTTTAAAAGAAAATAATTGGTTTTTAAATAAAAAATTTATATTAGTAAATCTTAATTAAAATATTAATTTAATAGGTTGAGTGTATTTATGAGACAAGAGAGGATAATTGAGTGATTTTTGAGATGAAATTTAAAGTTGAGTGACTTTTTGAGAAAAAAGTGAATAGTTGAGTGACTATCTGAGAGAAGAATGCATAGTTGAGGGACCATCTGAGATATTAACTCGATAATTTGGAGTCAACAAGCGTTAAACTGTCTTCTGAATCAGGGCAATCTATGCTCCATCACCTAACCAACATAACAATTTAAAATAGTTTCTCTTTGTCCATAATCTCAACAAACTTTATGTACAATTCCCTTATGTAAGTTACTAACATTTTATATAATAAAGTTAGGTAATCTAATTACAAAGTTCCCTGTCTTGCGTGACTCAAACTTAATATACATATATATTCATTTCTTCTAATTATGGCAAAGCTTCTACTGGTTTATGTCATGGTAATTCTTGCTCTTATATACTTAGGTTCAGCCACTAACTACATGGTGGGTGATAATTCTGGCTGGGATATTAGTACTGATCTTGATACATGGTTACTAGGCAAACGATTTCTCGTTAGGGATGTTCTTTGTAAGTATATCATCTTATCTCTAAATACACATTTATAGATCAAGACTAAAATTTTCCTCAAATCCTTAGTTACAACTTACAACTATTGACTCATCTTGTTTTGCAGTGTTCCAGTTTTCGACTTATCATAGTGTGTATGAGGTAAGAAAGGAGAATTTTGATAGGTGCAACATAACAAATACAGTAAAATCGAGCAGTAAAGGCAATACAAGTTTCCCAATAACAGTGCCAGGGACAGTTACTTCATTTGCGGGAACAGGTTACATTGCCTTGGAGGGATGAAACTTCATGTAAATGTAGAAGATAATATTAACAAGATGGCTTCTCCAGCAGCACTGCCAGTACCTCAGGCCGGAGCCTCTCATTTTCCTACACATTCTTCTAAGACCAACAACCCTTCAACTATTGTTCCTCGTTTGACTAATTTGCCCAACCAAGTTGGTTTAGATTCTGTACTTGTCGCAACACTTGGGTTTCCCATTGATTCATTTATCAATATGTCCAACATTAGAACTGATACAACAGGTCTAGTATAGTTACTATTATGTGGATTGAAGATTGACAAGATTGAAAAATGCGCCTCGTTTATCCTTAAGGTAAGAATAGGTTCCTTTCTCCAAAACCTTCCCCTCTGAAATAAAAGCAATGGAGTCTAAATTCCTGATAGTATTAAGTCGATGCGCTACAACCACTGTCGTTCTTCCAACCATTAGTTGATCCAATGCTTCCTGCACAAGTTGCTCTGACTGAACATCCAGAGCACTCGTTGCTTCGTCTAGAAGTAGCATACTTGGGTTACGTATTATTGCCCGTGCTATAGCAATTCTTTGCTTTTGCCCTCCTGAAATTGTCACACCTCTATCACCACATTCCGTCTCGTATCCATTTTTAAGTGACCTACATGTACATGAAACATGTCATATTAGTCTGTTTGGTCAAACTTATAAAATTAAGTACGATTTGGTAATAACTAAAAAGCATATGTACTTACGAAATGAATTCATGTGCATTAGCAGCTTTTGCAGCTTCCACTACCTCATTTTCAGATGCATTAAGTTTGCCAAACAAAATGTTTTCACGGATAGTGCCTGAATATATCACTGGTTCTTGACTCACAAGGGCCATGTTCCTTCTATACCATCCTAAATCAAGTAATCGAATGTCCATCCCATCGATTTTCAGTGATCCTTTATCTGCATCGTAAAATCTTTGAATCAAGGCAATTACTGTTGATTTTCCGCATCCACTTTTCCCCACCAGTCCAATGCTGGTGCCTGCTTTCACCTCCAGGCTGAATTCGTGCAACACTAGCCTGTCAGGCCGACTTGGATATGCAAAATCAACCTTTTTCATCTCTATTCGTCCCGTCATTTTGGTCCCCGTGCTGTTATTCTTTGCCTAATTTGTAAAACATGCTACAATATTATCTCAAATGATGTGAATTGAAGTGAACATTTAAAAAGGATTTAGAGAAGGTTATTTGTCTTATTACCCCATGCGATCCTTCGATCAGTGATTTTCGATCAAGAACGGAAAAAATCGAAGCAACTACTGTTGATCCCTTGGCGAGATCAGAAGTCATGCTTCCAGCTTCAGCTATTACCTTTCCAGTACTGACTAATATAAAGAAAGTCTTGAAGACATCAGCAGCTGATATTTCTCCAGCATTAACTAACTTTCCGCCATACCAAAAGTCCAGGGCCCAACAAATGAATGTTAGGCCTTGTGCTGATCCTATACCGATACCAGCTAACCAAGATTTCTTCCTAGCCTCTTTCCTTGGCTCATCCTGTGCCTCATCAAAGATGTCAAGAACCTTATGTATGCTCCCAAATGACGTCACGATCCTATGATTGTAAACAGCCTCTACAGCAATTTGAGTGCTACGACATTGTGCCTTAACAAATTTAGCTGTCATAGTGGATAGTAAGACTTTTCGTGTGTAAAAGCAGAGAATCGTGAGTGGTTGAACAACGATCATAACTAGTGCAAGTTTCCAAGCCACAATTAGCCCCATTACCATAGCAACAGTGACAGCTGAAGTGCTTTGGACTAAGAGTGAAACTCTATCAGCAACAAGAGATTTCACCATTGCTGCTTCATTGCTCAATCGACAACATAAAGCTCCACTTGAGTTCTGTTCCTCATCAAACCAGGCTGCTTCGAAGCTCAAAATCTTCTGGAGCATTTGCAGTCTTATTCTTCTGGTAAGGCGTTCGCCCATGTAAGCAAAATTGTAATGTTGGCATAGATTGAGAACAACTGAGACAAGGCAAAGGATGATGAAAATCATGCAATATTTCTGAATTCTAGATTGCATTTCCTCGTGACTTGGTGAGTAAAAAGCAGAAATCATGCCACCTATGGTTAGTGCATAGACAGGTTGCACTGAACCAAATGCAATGGCTGATAAGATTCCGATAATTCCTTGCTTCCATTCAGGTAAGTTTAACGAAAGGAGACGAGTGAAGGAAGGGGGAGGATGAGGTGAAGCTTGTATGGGGCTATCCTCAATGAGCAAGGGTGAGGCGGTTACAGCTGGACTTGCTCTCATTCCTGCACTGCTCCTTGCTACTGAAGAAATACGAGGTTCAGCGCTTTGTTCTTGATCGATAGAGCTGAATTGTCTTTGAAGTTTTGCTAGTCTTGCATACTGCCCATCTTTCTCCATAAGCTCATTGTGTGCCCCTAGTTCACTGATGCAACCGTTACTCACTACTGCAATGAGATCTGCATTTCTTACTGTTGATAGCTTATGGGCAACAACCTGATCATCAAATTCGTTGAAAGGGACCTCGTTACATATATCTCTACATTTCTTTTTATTATTGAAAGTAAGAGAAGAACGGGGTTGATTGCTCAAATGTTCACTCGATTAATAGTTATTATATCAAAAAGTCGTTTTTCTTCTTGATTCCACTTTTCTTCAACCAAAAAAGTGACTTTCTAAGATAATACAACTACTAGTCGAGTGACCATCTGAGAAATCAACTCGAGGAGAAAGATTACCAGTGTAGTTCTCCCAATGATGGCTTGATCCAAGGCATTTTGAACGATTGTTTCTGATTCAGAATCAAGTGCACTTGTGGCTTCATCAAGCAGAAGCATCACAGGATTCTTTATAATGGCTCGAGCAATCGCAATTCTTTGTTTTTGACCACCTGATAGAAGTGCTCCTCTTTCACCAATCTGTCACAATTAATCATGTTAGAACCGCGTATAACAAATGTACGTACCTAGTACTATAATGTCACAAGATCATGAACTGACCTTGGTCTCATATCCTTCTGGAAGTTGCGTGATGAAATTATGAGCATTCGCGGTCATTGCTGCAGCCACAACTTCATCCATAGTTGCATCAACTTTCCCAAACATTATATTCTCCCTAATAGATGTCCCAAATAATGCATTTTCTTGACTTACTAACCCCATTTTCCCTCTCAACCATTTCAACTGCAACGACTTTATTTCTACGCTATCAATACATATAGCTCCTGCATTAGCATCATAAAACCGTTGAATCAGGGCAATGGCAGTGGATTTTCCACTTCCACTTGATCCAACCAGGGCTACTGTTTTGCCTGCTTCAATTTTAAGATTGAAGTCCTTGAGGACAACGGTATCTGGGCGAGAAGGATATGTGAACTTGACATTCCTGAATTCAATCTCTCCTCTAATATCTTCGAGCACGAGTCCCCTAGTGTCTTCACCATCAATTTCTGGTACGCGATCAATCCTATCAAATATTCTCGAGGCAGCAACAGAAGCTTCAGTGAAGTATTTCACCTCAGGCAGAGCCATCCCAAGTGATCTACATAATATTTACCAGTTATTTTTCTATTTAGAAAACATTTGCATCTTAGCAACCTTTGGATTAGAAACCAAAGTTAAAATGTAAGTCTCTGAATAGAGCAATTGGTAAGACATAGTTATATAGTGAAATTAATTTGTAAGTGAGATCAAAATTATATATGCTAATCCAATCATTCATGACATTTTCCATAGATTATCTAATGGGAAAAATAAGTAGTGCTAGTATGACTAGTTCAATTTTCATATTTCAACGAAATACTCAAATGGTTACTACTGAAAAAACAGGAATTAGCGATAGACAAATTTTTATAGATAAACAAAAAAATTGGTGGCTAATCCTATTTAGTGACGAATTACCACTGGATTATCACAAAATTTTGTTAGTTATGATTAAATAAGCGATGAAATTCGTAGTTAATTTTAGTTTTTTTTTTTTTCCTTGTAGTAGAGCTTGTCTGAAATTTGATCTTCTCAAAATGAGTTGGAAGAACTTGACAAGATTTAATAGAGTATACACAGGACACCACGTAGGACATAAATCACTATGTAGGATGCCACGTAGGACGTGTGTTTATTTGTTCAACTTTATACAAGTTGAAGTACCTAGTTGTGCACACCCAAAGTTAGAGAGTATAAATGTAAAATAAGGTCAAGTTAATAGAGCACATTTATGCATTACGTCTATATTTTATTTAGACAATTGAATTATAGTTAATTCTAATTGAGCACCTAAACACATAATAAAGCATTCCTATTAGACATTTTCGACAACTCAAATTCTGGAAAAAGCATTTGCATGTGTTCTCAAGAGCTCATTACGTTAATAAGTTAACCACATAAAATATGTCACCATCTTTGATTATACACACCTCAATTGGAACAAGCCTGCAACTTTACGACTTAATGAGGCTAATGCATATGACTAATGTTAAGTGGTTAACTTATCTACATAATGGATAGTTGAGAACACACACAAAACGTTTTTCAAAATTTAAACTAAAAATGTCTAATAGGAACACTTTATTAGATATTCAGATAGTTGAAATGTCTAAATGAAACACATTAACAAGTTAAAGAGGTTGTCGATGTATCGGAGTAAAAAGGCACTTACAATCCACCCAAGACAAAAGAAACTCCAGCTGCATAAATTCTACCACCACTTTCTCCATTATGCATAATCAAATGACTTCCATACCAAGCAAGTAAAGCCCATATAGCAAAAGACAACCCTGTGCTACCAACAGCAAGACCTTTTGCAATTCCTTGTTTCATTCCCAACTTTATTGTTCCATCAAGAATCAATGAATACCTTTCAATCACACTCTTCTCAGCAGTAAATGAATATATTGTTTTAATAGAGCTAAGTGCTTGCTCTACAATACCATTTGCTTTGCTATATTCTTTGAAGGATTTTCCAGATAAATAGAGTAGATATTTACCATAGATTAAACCAGGGATTATGAGGAGAAATATTGTTGGTAAGGCAACTATAGCCAATCTCCATGAGAAGTAGGCTGAAAATACAATTCCTGAGATGAAAACTGTTGTGTGCATAACAAATAGAGGTACCTGCATATATATGACTATAGAAGTTACCAAAACAGTTTTTCTAGCTTGACCAAAAGTCATTGTTGTTCTGTATTGATTTCTCATATGGTTACTCAACTAATAATTTTTCCGTTTCAGTTTGTTTGTTTGTTTTGACTTTGTGCTATTGATTTAAGAAACTAAAGAAGAAGACTTTTGAATCTTGTGGTTTTAAAAGATATGTAGAGTGTACCAAAATATCTATTAATTTTGTGGACATGCCTGGTGGAAAGTTGAAATTCAAGAATAATAATTTAAAAAAATAAAAAATTAAAGAATTACCAAAAAAAATGAAATAGACATTCTTTTTAAAACAGACTTAAAAGGAAAGTAAAACAAACAAATTGAAACAGAAAGATTAATTATTACTACTTACTATCTTATTAGAAGTCACTTTCTTTGTTGAAGAAAATTGGAATCAACAAAAAATTATGTGACTTTGTGAGATAATAATTATTATTCCCTCCATCTCATTTTATGTGACACCCTTTTCTTTTTAGTTCGTTTAAAAAATACACAACCTTACCATAATTAGAAATAATTTAACTTTAAAATTCCTCTTTTATCCAAATGAAACGATTTACAGCCACACAAATATTTAAGAATTATTTCAGACCATAAATTTCAAAAGTTTCTTAAATTTTTTTAGACATCATGTCAAATTCATATAAAATGACACGGAAGAAGTAGTTGAGTAGAAATTAACTTGAAATTTTTAGGTACATATGAAGGAATTGAAGCAAGGTGAATATATAAATGTTTACCTTTTCACTAAGAACTTCTTGTATGAGAGAAGTATCTTTAGAAATACCATTAGTAATTTCAGAAGTGGTAGCTTCTTGTGAATCAAAGAAACCAACTTCTTGCCTAAGAATAGCTTCCAAATACTTGTACCTTATTTTTAACACTTGCCTCTCACTTGTTTTGCTCCAACAGTAACCTTCTGCAAAAATTAATTAACTAATTTCTTCATGATGAGGATTTTAGGGTTTCATAAATAGTTAGGGTTTCACCTAATTTTCTAATCATATTTTTTTAAGTAAGCCCAAAAAGTTTACCCTAATTATTTTTATTTAATCTTTCATATTATTTGAGTAAACCCTTTTAGAAAAAAAAATATCCTTCCTTCTTACACAATAGCATCTAGGGGAGATTAATCTCTCCATAGATATATTTATATATATTGTTTATATTAACTTTATCATAGATTTTTTGATTTATGATTGTTCAATATTTGAAATTATTACCTTCCGCATGATGTCCTATTATTTCAATCAAGGAACTTAGCAACCAAAAAAGTGGAGTAGAAATATATAGAAACTTACCCATAAAGGCCACAACCATGACTCCCAATCCCAAGAGTACAAAATACAAACTACACTGTAGATAATATTACCAGCAAAATGCAAATATATTAGCAAAAAAAAAAGACACACACACACACACACATATATATAGAAAAATGAGTATTACAGGGTTTAATTAAATGCTAACCTTTTCAATTTGTTCCATGAAATTGTGATTATTTTGTTGAGTTTTACCATAACCCAAGCTATTAAAAAGTTGGCTAACATATACCAACAAACAATTTGTTGATATACCATCTCCAATGGCTCCAATTGTACCCAAAAACATTAATAAAATGTCTTTTCCATCAGCATATCGAAAAATAATACCTATTGAATTTTTATTTTTATTTTCGAACGCCTTTTCGGATGAAGAACTCATTCTTTTTTCTGCAACCAAAAAAAGAAAAAAGACTTTGAATTCCTAATTCTGACCAAGAATGAAATACTAACTAACAATATTTATAATATGATTGATTTCCCAATTCATAATCATATCTACTTAAAATAATATAAAGAGAGTTTTGTTTGTTGCATGAAAATCTTTAATTTAAAAAATGACCCATTAATCCACCAACACACTTTTTGGAGTGTTCCAACAAAGTTGATTATGACCAATAATGTTCTTAATTAATTATTAATTGCCTTTTTATACGTTTCATAATGTTTCTTTATCATATCTTTATTCTATTTTTCTTTTGATTTGATTTGTTAATATATCATAGCGCCCAGCTAGGTTGGTCGCTTTTTTTTCCGACCCTATTGTTGATGTAATACAATTAAACTAGAAGGGCCATAAATAATTAACTTTGCAAAAGGGAGTCGCAGAAAATATTAACAAAAAAAGTAAAAATGACAAACCATGGGGAAGCATGCAAATGATTATTTTTAGGTTTCTATCGTTTCCGTTGACACTTTTATGGCAAACTTTGTGCTCCTTCGCTTTTGTTGGTTTGTCGTCCAATTTGCAAGTGATAAGGGGTCACTCGTTAGAGTTACGCATGTATTAGTAATGTAGAAATTAGTGAGATTAGTTATAAGTAAATATATATATTTATGTAGGGTTGTAGGAATAGTTATTCATGTATTAGTTATTTCACCTTTTATCCTATATAAAATAATATATAGATTCTTTCATTACTTACACATGTATTAGTTATGCACGTTTTTAAATTGTCAATCAAACATCGTTTTATACATGAATAACATATTTCTTATCTATCTACCAAATGTCGTATCAGTTATACGGAAATTAATACGTGAATAATGTGTTTTTTTATCGAGCTACCAAACGACCCATAAATGCTCCCTCAATTCACTTTTACTTGTTCACTATATTAACAAATATATTCATTTTTATTTATTCGATTTGAAAAATCAACAAATAATTTATCACTTTTGTTTGGTATGACAGATATACAAGGAATAATAATAATCCCAGATTATGTTATTCTACTCTTATTTAAGAGTAGTTAGTTTTGGAATATTTGCTCCACTATTTGTACTACAATGATGTGATGATTAGTTATCTCATATATATATATGTGTGTGGGGGGGGGGGGGGATCTCGATCATATGAATTAGTAAAAATAGATGGAGAAAACCTATGATAAAAAGAAAAAATAACACATTCTCCCTCTATTTTATTTACTTGTCCCTTGTATTAAATATTGATATTTCTTTTTTCTTATCTATTTTAACAAATTAAGATAAATTTATTATTTTGTCTTAATATTGCCCTTATCATTAAATAACACAATGAACTCTTAAATTATCAAATTTTAAATTTTAAAGTATAATTAAAAAAAATTAACTCAACAAAATAAAACCCTAACTGTCAAGTCATTATTACTTAAATGTTGAAATAAATGGAGGGAGTACCAACTCCGATAACATGGACAAAGACATGAAGCCAAATTGCAACTCGTTAGTATTTCATATTTCTTTTTTTTTTTTTCTTTTAAACTAAGATTAGAGTTGAAGCAGATGTTGACACTCCAAAATAAGTGATAAAAATAGTAAAATGAAGTGAAAGAAGTGAATTGGATTGATTGAGAAAGTTTTCATTCATTAGTCAGAGTATCATATCATTTCTGAAAATTTTAGTAATTTAGTTGGTTGGCTGGCTACCTCAACAATTTGTTAGTAAGAGTACGATTTTTTAAATTGTAATCCTCTCCCCCATTTTTCCTTTTCCCATGGCCACCCCCCATTTTTTCAATTTCAGTTTTAAAAAAAAACTTATCAGTATCACTTTCTCATTATGACTTCTTTCATACTTTTAATCTTATAAATATAGCTAGACCCGATTAAAAAAGGATCGGCCCCATTTAATTTTTAAACATTTTCATGAGTGATAATTCACTAATTTTTTTTACTATTTTTAAATGTATTCAAATGACGTATCTTACCCACCCTTTAGAAATTAAAGATAAATTCTCTTCTTTTTTTCTCTCTCTCAAAATGTCATGCAAGAGAAAATAACTCTAATCAATAAATAACTAAAAAGATCAATGAATCAGAAATATTTTTTGCCAAATTATTACTTTTGATGCATTGATATCCAATAGTAGTAACTATTACTCCATAAAATACAATTTCTTATACTATCCCACAAATCCTATATGTCATGGATTCCGCACTTGGACAAGATATAGATATCTAAATTTGATACTTTTATATATTTCAAACCTATTGTCAATACTAAGTAGCAGTAAAAAATTTGTATTTTTTTTTTAAATTATATGCTTCGTACCTTTTTCTTAGCAAGATTTGGACAGAATATTAGGGCAAATATTAATAGCATAATAATAATAAAAAATTGTCATTAATATATTTAACCGTGACAAATATGATTTCTTAAGAAAATCGATGACTATACATCTAAACAACACCTTAAGATGACAATATTGTCTTAAAGTGAACAGGAAGGTTCAAAAGAGAAAAATCTTAGGATGAATACCTAATCACCCAATGTATTAAATTATTAACTACACTTTTCAAAAAATGGATTGGGTCAGTCCTTTAATTAGGTATGTATTTATAAGATTAAAAAAAACATTAAAAGTACTCTTCTTAGCAAATAGGCTTATGCCTATATGAGTATAGACCCAGAATCCACATATATATATATATATATATATATATATATATATATATATATATATATATATATATATATATAAAGATAAATCACAAGCCAAATCATACAGGAATTAATTAAATGAAGTGCTATAAGGTAAAGTTTTATGAAAATCTGAATATATATATATATAAATCACAAGCCAAATCATACAGGAATTAATTAAAATGAAGTGCTATAAGGTAAAGTTTTTATGAAAATCTGACCTTGATGACCTCCTTTCATCTACAATATAATCAAGATGCTAAATAAGACTTGTTTATTTCTTTGCCTCACTTGAACCTCCTCTAAACTATATGTAGTGATATAGAAAGAGAATTGGAAATGTGTTTATTCATCACATGGCTATAATTAAAATACTAAAGTTGAAAAAGTAGTATTATTAGGAATCGTCTTGATACAGCACGAGCAAATTAAAAAATTCTTAATTTTATCGAATCATTCTATTCAAATATAAACGTGTTTTTATTCTTTATTTTCAACACGAATCATTATATTTCCCATTCTTATCATAATGTGATCTCTTTAAAAATTTTATACTATACTTTCAACAAACTTTTGAAAAAGTATAATATACCGTCACGGCGTCACCATTTGAAAACAATTTACTTGACCCATATTGACTTGGTAATTAATCTTTAAGAAAGTTTTTATTTGGGATTATGTTTTTACTAAATTTAGAGTATTTCCTCTGTTTAATAATAGTCATTCACTATATTATTTTAAGATGTCTAATAATACTTGTCCACTTTATGAAATCAATGAATAATTTTATACTTAGTACCATTATAATTAATTATAGTCATTTTTCTATTATATTTTTTAAGACATTGTATTTATTACTCCTACAACAGTTGTCCACTATTGATTTGGCACACCCCTTAAGAAACAATAAATAATAGGGGTAGTATTGACTAATTTGTAAAAGATAAAAATATGTGAACAATAATTATTATGTTTAATGAGTTAGAATTATTATTAATTGTGTGAAGGAAATTATTCAATGGACTTTATAATGTGGGTACATTACAAAATATCTTCCTTCTTTTTTTTCTTCTTCTAATTTTCTCTTTCTTTGTTTTTTTTTTTCTCTTTTCTGTCATCCTTTCTCTTTTCTTTTCGGATAGTATTGCATTTGTTTTCTTTATTTTAATTTCATTGTAGTATATTTTAATACACTATCATCAATATTAAAAAATAATATGATTTGATTATTATTTTTCTTCACTAATATACTGACTTGAATATTATATTTCATAATCATCTTTTAAAAAGTGAATAAAATATTTTTTTTATGATATATTTTAAAGATTATTCTTTATAGATATAACAAATCTTTTTTTTAATAAAGTTTGTACTTTTATGTGTTAAATATAGAAAGATAAGTTTCGGGTGATAAATTTAATAGTTAGATGAATTTTATGTATTAAAAAATAAGAAAGTAATTTTTCGTGTTATAATTTTTTTTGATATTTTATAGTGAAAATATGACATAATGCTATAAATAAGTAAATTACATTCAAGGTAGTTTTAGAAACTTACAAAGTTCAGTAATATATTTGATACTTCTCACATGTGATTTTTTTAAAAAACCTTTTTATTTCAATGATTAATTTCAGTCTTAAACATCTTATTTGTGGATTATTTGTTTATCATTATCTGAATATTTTTTTCAGCTAATAAAATAAAATATTTTTGTGTATGTGTATAGTTCATTCGATTATTTTTTTAAAAAATATTGTTCAGTTAAAAAAAATGTACGCTTTAGTTAAAAAAATATTTTTGAATTGTACCTTAAAAAATGTTCATAAGGTACCAATGCATACCTTTGAAAAATTATTTTTTCGCTTAAAATAAATCTCTTTATTGAAGAAGACAATTAAGTTTCTCATTAATAATAACCACAAATGACTATCTTGTCTACTTAAGATTATACTTAATTATTTTGTAATACAAATTTAGTAAAATATGGTAATTAAGCATAGATTCAAAAAAATTTAGTTGAATTTTTCTTTAAATATAATCAACTAAATAGATTAGTCTATATATATATAATGGATGTTTTTCAAGAGAAAAAATAATGTTATTTTGGAAAGTAGATGTTTCTAAAAAATAATTGATGATAAGACATTTATAATTATGCCACAAATAAAATATTAATTATGGCCAAAAAATGTCCAAAAATAAACTAATTTATAGTGTGAACATGTCCTTTTACAATTCTGGCCAAAAGAATTTTCCCATTAGGGTATACATTTTTTAAAAATTATTTTCATTTAATATAGATTTTTCTACTGAAGGAGACAATTAAAATACATGTTAATAATATACATTAAAATATGTTTTTAAATATAATTTGAAAAATATTTCAATGAAGATATATCAAAACTCAAAATACTTTAGAATTGATAAAAATCAACACATTATAGAACTACGTAATTTAATTTTTTAAAACATAATAATTAAATATGTAGTTTAATTTTTTTTTAAATATGTAGTTTTAAATACGTAATTTAATTTTTTAAAACATAAGATTTAAATATGTAGCTTAATTTTTTAAAACATAATAATTAACAAATATCAAAACTGCAACATTTATGTGTAACTATCTTGGGTTGTTGTGAAATAGGATCGACACTTATGAACCATATGATTTTTAGTATTTCTTTATTATGTCGATATCTACTGATTCTAAAGTATTTTGAATTTTGACTTGTTATTATTGAACTATTTTACATTTTATTTTAAAAACTATTTAAAATTGAATTTAAATAGGTAATTTAAATCTATTCATATGATAAATACAATAAAATTACTTAATTTTAAAAATTCTTAATCAGTTTTTAAAAAAAGTATTAATTTGAGAGAAAAAAAAATTGTGACTACAACCATGTATACTTAATATTTTAACATATCATTTAATAACAAACATTTTTTTATAAAACAACAAATAATACTAATAAATAAAAATATATATGTGATGAAACTTTGATCTAGTTCATGTTTAACAAATTTGTGTTGTCATTATCTTCAGAAAACTATAAAGATATTTTTCTTTGGTTAACTTTGTGGTTTCTTTCTCATGTTTAATTATGAAATCATCAATAATTAATCTCATTAATCATTTTCAATGTATATGAAACATAATTGAAGAATATATTCAATATTTAAGTTAAAGAGCAAAAATGTCCAAAAATAAACTAGTTTAATGTGTGAACATGTCCTTTTATCATTCTGGCCAAATTATGGCCAAATTTTTATGGCCGAAAGGATTTTTCCTTAATATATTATTCTTTGACTTTATTAAATTTAATTATTTGAAAAATGTGTTAGATGATAAATAATATTTAATAGCAAGGGTAAAATAGACATGAAAGGTAAATTATATCTTGATTTTCTAAATTGGACAACTATTGTTGGACAACTATTTTTAGTATAGAGGACAACTATTGTTGGACGGATGAAGTATATTTAAAGGGTGATGTAGTAAAATTATTCTTCTATTTATAGTTTCTTAAGAAGTGTGTAAAATCAATAGTTGACAACTATTGTTGGACATGGGGAGTATTTAATGTTGTTTTAAATTTCTAAATTTGTTTACTACTCCTTCTATTTCAAAATAAGTGAATTGTCGATATATTTTTAATAGTTTAAATTAACCTAATTGTTCAATATTCAAAAATAATTTTAATTTTTTTTTTTCATTTTTACCCTTTCCTAAGTGATGAGTTCAAGAAACTCTAAAATTGCTTTGAATAGTAGGAGTAGCTATCATATTAATGTTTAGTCATTCTAAAAAGTAATCGGACAATAATTGAAAAAGATAAAATTTGAAAGTAAGTTAATGTTTTAATATTCTTTTCTTAAATGGTGTACAATACTTATTTAACTCACTTATTTTGAGCAAGAAAGAGTATTTTCTCCGTTTCATATTATTATTTGGCCCATATTGATCTTCACTATCCCATAAATAATCTTTAACAACAACAATTTAATCACCATAAATAGAAATAATTACTAGTGACAATGACTTCCTATGTGTATCTTTACTTGTCCACTATACTATTTTGTGAAATCCAACAATATTTATCTAGTTTATAAAATCAATGAATAAATTTATCATATTGTGTCTATTTTACCCTTGCTACTAAATATTTTTCATTTTTTAATATTTAAATGAGTTATGTTAATAAAAATATTTGATAAAATTATCACTATTATTTACTATTTCTTAATTTTTATACCTACTCAATAATAAACAATTATTATTAAACCGAAAAATAATATTTTATCACTCTTTAAAACCAAAAGTGAGGCGCATTAACTCTCAAAATGGAAAACCGCACTCAAATTTGAGAGCGTCATCGTAAACACACTTAAACAATTCACACGTGCACAAAAAACATGCTCAATCATATCAAATTAATATGACAATTGGAGTAATTAAATATTTTGAAGAAAGAAGTAGACTTTTAATAACACAAAATTTCATGTATTAAAAAACAAGAGTAATTTTTAATTAAAAAAAGAAAATTCTTCTTAATTATGTATAATTAATTAAAAAATATAAAAATATTACTTATTTTAAAATGAATACATCGTAATTAGCAAAATAAATAAATAAATCAAAACTTCATCATAAATGTCTCTTTTTTGCAGGAAAATATTTTTAGTCGTAACACTGCAGCAAATTGGGACCGTTTCATTTTACTCCACTTAAAACATTCTTTATGTAAATTATTCTCATCTTTTTAACTCTACTATAATCATATTTTTGGGGGCAAAGTTAGTTCAATGTCTTTTCTTTTTGTTTTCTAGTGAAAACGGAACAATTCACATTTACAAAATAAAGTAATAATTTCATCGTCTCAAAATAAGTATTATTATAGCCAAAAACAAATCTCAAAATAAATGTTATTTTAATAATCAAAACAAAAACTGCTACGTATATTTTTCAAATATAGCTCTCTATTTCATCTTCATAATAATATTCAATTTTCAAAAGAGATTTATAAAATAGAAATGATTTAATAAACTACATAATAATAATTCTTTTAATTAATGTATTTTTTCCTAAAATACCACTTATTTTAAAAGAGAAGGAAGTTAATAATAATTTACTAATGTTAAGTTAAATTACTAGTAATAATTTACCAAGACAAGGACAATTAATTATGTGACTTGGTGGAGTCCACTATTAGAGTAGAGTGATTTAGGTATATACACAAAGCTAGAATAATTTATAATGAAATTCTGTCCTTTTTTGCGTGTTTTCAGCAATAATAAAATATATATTTTCCAAAGCTCCTTTTATTAAAAGTGGTCAAAAGTAGTCCACCATCAAAAAAAGAATAATGTAGCACCATAGCAGTGCTACCTTTTTAGTTATTAAACTAATTACGTGATAAACCATATATTATCATCTTAAAACGCATCTTTAACATGTGCTTAAGGGGCTATAACTCTATAATAACTACGATAAGTGTGATAATGTAGCTATTAAATTACTATGTACGACATTAAAATATATAACATGACCATACTTGTAATTATAAAACACAAAAATTTATCTACTGAAATTTCTCACCGGAAAATGAATTGGCTTGAGTTATCGATGATAAATTATCTTATCAACGTTAATAATATATTTAATTAGTAACTAGTTTTTTTTTTTAATCTTTAATTTAATTAAAATTTGACAAAAATACTTTTGTAACAAAAAGCATATTGATACTATGCGATAAACTATAATTTGTAGCTATTATTGTAAACTTTAGCCAGTGAATTGTATTTAATTGTGATCTTAATTTTTATTATTAATAATTCAAATAATTTGTGGCAATCATATTATTATCGCTAGCTATTTAACATACAATTTAATCACAACAAAACTTTGTCACAAAGAATATATACTTTTAGATGGCTATGATTTACTTTAAAGATTAGAGCTTTATCCATCAATAAACATGCATGCAAACATAAATATTATCAGACAGTAGATTGACAAGAGACATAAAGCATAAATGCCTAAATAATCAAAATATAGGAATACAAAAAGTTAACCAAATTCCCAAAATTATTAAAAGTCTCAACAATTTGCGAATACTTTATCATACACATGACTAATAAATAGCATCTGGTAAAAGATGCTTAATCAATGCATATTGCACTAGTTATAATGCGATACAAAGAAAATGGTGCAAACTGCTACAAAAGAAAATAATGATTTCCTGGAAAATAGCTTATTAGTTACGAGGATATAGGAAGATTGATAAATTCCTTTAAAGATATTGATATTTTATATACTCTTCAAACATAGAATATTGTGTTACTTCATGATCTAACACAATTTCTATTTTTTAGGGCATCTTGAACCCCTCTCCCTACGGTCGAGTTAGCCCATGACCTCAAGATCAAGAAGAGCCAGCCATACATAGAAGACAAGGGAAGACCTTGCTCGACCAAATGAACGTAGCAGCAGGGATATTTAGAGATGGGAGCATGAGCGAATGAAAGGAATCCAAGAGGTGATTCCTGTCTTTGAATGTCCCGGGTTCTATATCATCATAATAGGTGTGGATGGGCTGATCAGAGTAGTTATTTCTACATAGTATTTCTTAGTATTCAACTTTCCCAAATTGGATTGTAAATGATGCAAGGGCATCAGTCGCGAAACCAAGATTTTCGCCACGAATGTTCATACTTTAGGACAAGTAAAAATATAAAATTTGTTAGTTAGATTATAAAGATTGGAACGTCACTTTTGTTCTCTTAAAAATGAAACTAAGTTTTTTTAAAAACAAAATGCCTTAATCTAGGCTCGAACCCAAGACCTTGAGGCGACTTTGAACAACCTTAACCAATGGACTATCTTTCTTTAAAAATTGATCAACAATTAGTATTATTCAAAATATCGATATTTAACATATATATATTCGTAAAAAGAATTTTCGACGAATGTTGTTCATCTTACCACCCATGTTAAGATGTAGATCCACCCCTGAAGGGCATCATATGAAGTATGAACATTTGAAATGGATTATGATATAATATAATGAAGTTATTTATTGAAATTTTTTTGCTATGACTAATATAAGTCTTTATGTTTTTTTTAAGTAATTACGATTCTCAGAAAAAGAGAGGTTATATTATATATTACTCTATATTATAAAGAGAGAATAGAAAAGCTTAGGGTCAAGAGGGCTTTTTGATAATTGTCATGTGAAGCAATTTTGTGTGGAGCTTAATTTTTTTCTTTTATCTCACTCCTCGCCTGCCACTAGGCTATTTAGCCTTCCTAAATAGTTGCTTATATTACTTAAAAATATTTCAATTGAATTACTTGTAGTTATCATAAATTTAATTGGATATTTATCCATTTTGGTGTAATATTTTATTACTTTCTTTGTTTTATATTATTTGATCTTTATATTTTTAGGTTAATTATTGTAATTATAATATTTTTAATGTATTTCTTTTAAATAATATGTATTTCTCTCTGTCCCAATTTACATATCACATGTGAAATTTTGAGAATTCATCAAATTTTGAATGTGTCTTTTAAATATTTTGACTTGTTAATTATTGTGATCTATATTACTTTTAACGTAATTTTCAAATAAAATGTATTACTCCCTTTTGTCTTAATTTATGTAGCACAACTGGAAATTTTAGAGTTAACAACATTTAGAATATGTCTTTTTTAAAGACATTCTAAGTCATTCATTATTGTAATTCATAGTACTACTTTTAATATACTTAAAAGGAAAGTAAGACAAATAAATTACAATTGAGAAAATTATTAAATATAAGTAGAGGAAATTGAAGGAGACGAGCAATTACTCTTACTAGAGTTGTCAAAAAGGGCCGGGCCAAGCCTTGTGGGCCAAGGAATTTGAAGGGCTGGGGAGGGTCGTCCCTTCATTTGGAAGGGCCTAAAAATGCTCAACCCAACCCTAGAAGGGTCGAAGATTGTGGCGGGCTAACCCTTCTTTTTTTTGTTCTTTTACAAACTTAAAATTCTCTAACATCAAGAAAATGGAAGATTTTCAAATCAAATATGACAAACAATGGTATTGTATCAATAACACTAGCAACAAATCTAGTGTAATTAGCATGTATCTAGGATACTAAATATGCAAGATACATGTATCTGGTGTGATGCATCCCAGATACGCGAGCGAGATAAGAGAGTGACAAGCGAGATGGGAGGGAGGCAAGGGCGCGGAATTTGTCTATGTATCCTAGATACATGCGAATCCACTTGGATATGTATCTAGAACAAATTAACCTAATTTTGAGTCCATGTATTCTGAGATACATGTATCTGGATGTACCAAAATCTAGTAATATTCATAATATTACAACATAGAGTGCATTTAATTAATTAGCTCATATACTAGTTGTCGCACCCTATTTCGAACTAGCCGAAACAGTTCACAACATAATATGGCTACCACTCTGGTTTTTTGAAAAATTATTTTTTTTGTTTTAGAGTCGTCACCTAAAATTTAAGGAAAATATTAGGAAAACCATTTTTTAAATATGTAAATGTAAACTCTGTTTTGATTTACGAAATCAGTGAAATTTTGAGTAAGGGTTTTGGTTACTCGAGGGGAAGGTATTAAGCATCCCTCAGAGCCTATCCGAAGATAGTCCTCAAAGTCAATTTAGGAAAATGATTAGGAAAATTTATTCAATTTATTTTCTTTAAAATTCATGATAAGTAAGTTTCGTTAGTAAAATACAAGGTATGACATATATACATTTATAAAATAGTAGTTTATTTATTCTACAGTAAAATAAATAAGTAAATAAATATATGTACTTAAAATATACGACAATTTTATATGTTGGAAAATATGGATGTGTCTTATGTAAATTTATCCAAAATATATAAATGTTGAGTTAAAAGGATATTAAAAATTGTCGTTTTATTTATATATATAATTAAAGCGTAAAAGAAAAAATAAAATAAAATAGGATAGTAGTCAGGTGTAAATATATAGTAGTATGTGTGAAAAATGAAGTTTAATAGAATAAATAATAATGAATACTAAATGTTAAAATATTATATAAAAGTTTGTGATCTTAAATTATTTTATTATGAAGTATAGTATATATATGTATGTTGTTTAAACATATGAACATTTATTATTTTATTTACATGTGGGAATAAATTGGCGATGGATTAGATGTAGTAAAATAATATGTATATTTAAGTGTAGGAGATTAATAAATTATAAAAATAAATAAATAACATTCGTAAAAAGGATAGTAGATAAAAATAATAGGTTATGCGTAGATAAAGCTTAAAATAAAAAATATAGAATTTATACCTCTTATGTGTATGATGTGTATATGTATATACCTTGTATTTTGAACCTGTTGCCATATCAAAAATCGTGAAATAACATGTTAAGAAATTAAATATTATTTGGGGCAATATTTGATTTGGAAAAGTGACAATAGCAAAGATAGTTTTGTTTTTAAAGGGGTGAGTGATAGATGGGGCAAGGAACCATCAGAATTGACATTTTTCCGGCGGCCCAGAGCTGTTTCTGACAGAGGTGATGGGAGCACGTGGGGCGGCCATGAGGAAGGAAGAGACGTCTGAGGAAGAGGCGATGGGAGAGGAGCCTGGGCGTCTATGGAGAAGGTTCTGGGGAAAGAGAAGGGAGCAGACGAGTTTTCTTTTCTCTGGAAAAGGTGAAGAGGCGCGTTGATTTTTTGGGAAGAGGAAGCCATGAGGCGTTTCTGGGAAAAGAATAGCATAGGGGCAGTAGGAGTCTATTTTGGGAAAGAAGAAAATCTTGGTTTAATTTTGGCCGTCCGATCAAATAAAATCAAAGAGTTAAGAATAATAATAATAATTGTATATATATGTGTGTGTGTGTGTGTGTGTATATAATATTGTAAAAGGATGGATTAATTAAAGCCCTTGGATTAGATTAGATGGTCAAGATTTAAGCTGAAAAAGCACAATACATGTCCTTCCTACGTGTCACACGCGGATTGACTGAATTAAAAAGACTTGGATTGCCAAGTTTTGCTCAAATTAAATCTATTAAAATTATAATCTCTTCTTTATTAAATAGACATAGTTTATTAAATTAAAAATAATTATTTTGCACGAATAGAGGGACATGATATAGTCCTTAAGAAACTTGAACGAGAAATGCCCGTAGCAATTTCTAATGAAGACTTATCATAGAGAGATGAATTTTCAAAAGATTGCCCTAGTGTCGAGTTATAATGAACTGCGACATAAAAGAGTTATAAGTAAGATTTAAATCTGAACTTCTGAAGATCGAGTCGAGTTGAGTAATGAAAGTGAATCCTTGACGTAGCAAGTGATGCTTGACATTGCACTAACTTGCCCTAGTTTGCTGCTTAGAGGGAGTTCCTCGTTGTAATGCGTTGTCCTGCAAAACATGTAAAAGGGTGAAAAGTACCTGTTGCGGTTCAAAATTATAAATTGAAATAGTAATGTAAAGAGTAAAGTGTAGATGTTCAAACGATTGTTGATGTCTCCTTTTTGTGTTGTGAATGTGACGTATTTAACTTGTAATGTAGAGGCCTCCGACTGGCGGGGCTGTTGTAATGTAAAAGCCTGGATCTAGCTGTGTAAAACTTGTAATGTAATGCCTCTGACTGGCAGGGCTGTTGTAATGTAAAAGCCTGCATCTGGCTGTGTAGAACTTGTAATGTAAAGCCTCCGACGGGCGGAGTTCAATCGATATTTGCTATGTACAGCCTCTGGTTGGTGGAGTTTGACGATGTTTGCTATGTACAATCTCCAATTAGTGAAGTTTAGCTGATATTTGCTATGTACAACCTCCAATCGGTGGAGTTTTAGTGACATTTGCTACGTACAACCCCAGACTTGTGGAATTTGACGTTGTTAGGCGGTGGTCTCCGATTGGCGGAGTTATTGATGAGGTTATATTACAAGCTCCAGTTGGTGGAGTTATTTTGACAGAAAGCTAACTATCTTATTTTCCTATGAGGGGCCCCTTTCTTCAGTATTTGGTCTGGATCTTGAGCGTACCTAAAAAGATTTAAATGAAGTATTCTTAGACATAAGATGCAAGTTAAAGTACTTCTGAGAAATAAAGTAGGTAAATAGTGTTTTGGTCTGGTCATGCCCCGAGACTTGATGTTATTTCTTGAATCATGTGTTCCTGCACTTAAAGAAAAATTTTAGTTTGGGAGGGGGGGTTGATTTGTATTGACTCGCGGACTGAAACCTCATCACTGTTATCCTTCGACACCTTCTTTGTCCTGCACATAGTTCCTTAACCTAGAGACTTGGCAGGTGGAAGTGTAAAAAAAATTAATTTTTTTTAAAAAAGAATTAGCTTGTTTTTCTAGCAAATAAGTATATTGTGTGTGTGTGTGTATATATATATATATATATATATATATTGTAATTCTCCTGTGTTTTTAGATTATGACATGTTCCGAAGTCCATCGAGCTTTCCGTTTTGTTGACTATATCCAACATAGTCTTCTTGTAGCTTTTACCCTTCTGATGAAGCTTCCCTAGCTCTTTTGCAAACACTGCGACGATCAATATTCTTCATATTCTGAGGTTACGCTAACTATGAGGAAGTGTTTCCTAAGGGTAAGGAAAAAAAAGTTATGCAATGCATTGATCGAGCCTGACTCAAGCTGCCTAAGTATCCCCAAAGTAGCAATAAGATCGTAACGTAGTTCGAATACAAGTGGGAGACATAGAAGTATGCAATGCAATAACCGAGCTTGACTCAAGTTGCCTACGTATCCAAGTGGAATCAGGTCGTAACGTAGTTTGATGTAATAGGAAAGTGAAAATATGAAATGGAATGATTGGGCCTGACTCAGGCTGCCTACGTATCCAAGAGGAATCAGGTCAGGACGTAGTTCAAATTATAATAGGAAAGTGAAAAATATGCAAGGGACCGAATCTGACAAGGATTGCCTACGTATCCCACCGATGGAATTTAGGTCGAGCGTAGTTCTAAATACATGGAAATGATAATTTTGGGTTTTCTAAGGGAGACCGAATTCGATGTGGGTTACCTACGTACCCCGCCGTGGGAAGTCAGGTCTAGACGTAGTTCTGTTACATCAAAAATGCAAAAGTACCACAAATAAGCGCTAATCTTGAGGTCTTCAGATGTAGTATTTCTTGATGGTGTCTGAATTGATTGGCTTTATGCTCACTCTGCAATCCATTTCTACTAAGATTACCGCTCCTCCAGAGAGTACTCTATGAACTATGTAGGGTCCTTGCCAATTTTGTGCGAATTTCCCTTTGGCTTCTCCTTGGTGAGGAAAGATCTTCTTCAATACTAACTGCCCCGGTGTGAAGTGTCGAGGTTTGACTTTCTTGTTGAATGCTTTGGTTATTCTATTCTGATAGAGTTGACCGTGAAAAACTGCATCCATCATTTTTTCATCGATGAACATCAATTGTTCGTGCCTGCTACATATCCATTCTACATCATCCAAACCAATCTCTTGGATAATCCTTAAAGATAGTATTTCCACCTCGACAGGTATTACTTCTTTTGAACCATAAACTAACATATAGGGAGTTACCAGTTGATGTTCTGATTGTGTTGCGATAATCGAGTAAAGCATATAGTAGCTTTTCATGCCATTGCCTGTGACTGTCCACTATTTTCCTTAGAATCTTCTTGATATTCTTATTTGCAGCCTCAACTACTCCATTTATCTGTGGTCGGTAAACTGTGGAATTTTGATGAGCAATCTTGAACCTTTCACAAGTTTCCCTCATAAGATCGTTGTTGAGGTTGGCTGCATTAGCTGTTATGATTGATTCTGGAATTCCAAACCGACAAACTATGTTGTTGCGAACAAAGTCTGCCACTACCTTTTTAGTCACTGCTTTGTATGTCGAAGCTTCGACCCATTTTGTGAAATAATCGATAGCCACCAGAATGAAACGATGTCCATTTGATGCGGAAGGCTCTATGGGTCCAATAATATCCATGCCCCAAGCGGCAAATAGCCAAGGGGAACCCATCACATTGAGCTCATTCGGTGGAACCCGTATAAAATTTCCATGCACTTGACACTGACGACATTTTTGCACATACCGAATGCTATCCCTCTCCATGGTCATAAACAAATATCCGGCTCGTAAAATCTTCATTGCCAAAGTGAACCCATTCATATGAGGTCCACGTGTTCCTGCATGTATTTCTTCCAAAAGCCTTGTCGCTTCTGCAGCGTCGACACACCTCAGCAATCCTAAATCCGAAGTTCTCCTATATAGGATTTCTCCATTAAGGAAGAAATGATTGGCCATCCTCCTCAAAGTCTGTTTCTGCTAGCTTGTGGCATTTTCAAGATATTCTTATGCTTCTATCAATCTTCTGATGTCATAGTACAAGGGTTTTCCATCCAGTTCCTCATCTACATGAAAATAGTATGCATGTTGATTATGTATCTCTATATCGATAGGGCCGATGTAATTCTTGTCTGGATATTGAATCATCGATGATAATGTTGCCAAAGCATCAACAAACTCATTTTAAGCTCGAGGGACATGCTTGAATTTAATCCTTGTGAATTTCTTACTGAACTCTTTTATGTAATGCAAATAAGGCAGGATCTTGACATTTTTAGTGGTCCATTCTCCTTGCACTTGGTGAACTAATAAAGTCAGAATCTCCTATCACTAAGAGTTCTTTGATGTTCATGTCGATGGCCATCTTGCGTCCGAGAATACAAGCTTCATATTCTGCCATGCTATTAGCACAGTAGAACCTAATCTTGGTCGAGTTTGGGTAATACTGACCTGTTTTCGAAATTAAGACTAGTCCTATTCCAACTCCAATAGAGTTTGATGCTCCATCAAAGAACATCCTCCATCCATCATACGACTCTGATATGTCTTCTCATACAAACAAAACCTCTTTATCAGGGAAGTAGGTCGTGAGTGACTTGTAATCCTAGTCCATCGAGTTTTCTGCGAGGTGATTAGCCAGGGCTTGTCCTTTGATGGCCTTCTGTGTCACGTACACATATCAAACTCGCTCAACAAAATTTGCCACTTTGCCAGCTTACTTGTAGGCATTGGTTTCTGAAAGATGTACTTGAGTGGATCCATTCTTGAGATCAAGTACGTGGTGTATGCAGACAGGTAATGCCTAAATTTTTGCGCAATCCAAGTCAAAGCGCAATATGTTCGTTACAACAAGGTGTATCTAGCCTCATATGGTGTGAACTTCTTGCTCAAATAGTAAATAGCTTGCTCTCTTCTACCTGTCTCATCATGCTGCCCCAATACACATCTAAATGCATTAGCCATGGCAAATAGATATAATAACAAAGGGTTTCCAGGCTCTGGTGGGACCAATACTGGTGTGTTGGACAAGTATTCTTTGATTCTATCGAAAGCCTTTTGGCATTCCTTTGTCTATTTCGTGGATCACTGTGGATTGAGCTATGAATTGATTGATGTAATTCAGTCTTCCCAAGAAACTCATAATGTCCTTCCTAGTCTTGGGTGGAGGTAGCTCTTGGATTGCCTTTATCTTTGATGGATCCAACTCTATGCCTTTCCTACTAACGATGAATCCCAATAGTCTTCCCGCAGGTACTCCAAATGCACACTTTACTGGATTCAACTTCAAATTATACTTACGCAACCTCTCAAAGAACTTTCGTAAGTCATCTAGGTGGTCTGAACTTCTTTTGGATTTGATAACGATATCATCCACGTACACTTCAATTTCCTTAGGGATCATATCGTGAAAAAGGGTAGTCATGTCCCTCATGTAGGTTGCACCGGCATTTTTAGGACCAAATGGCATTACTCTGTAGCAATACACTCCCCATGGAGTGATAAATATTGTCTTTTCTGCATCATCTTCATCCATCAGGATTTGGTGATATCTAGCAAAGCAATCGACAAATGATTGCAACTCATGTTTTGCACAATTATCGATGAGTATATGAATATTTGGAAGAGTGAAGTCATCCCTAGGACTGGCTCTGTTGAGATCTCGATAGTCCACACATATTGTGATCTTTCCATCCTTTTTTTGCACATGCACAATGTTGGCTAACCATGTGGGGTAGTTTGTAACCATCACACCGTTCGCCTCGATTTGCTTAGTTACCTCCTCCTTGATCCTTAAACTCAAATACGGCTTGAACTTTCTTGTCTTTTGCTTAACGGGTAGACAAGTGGGATCAGTTGGTAAGTTGTGCGAGACAATATCAGTGCTTAATCTTAGCATGTCATCATAGGACTAAACAAATACGTCAACATACTGCTTAAGCAACTCTATTAACTTTTATTTTCTTCTAACCTCCAAATGTATGCTGACTAGTGTTTCCTTCACGATTCCCTCATCTCCTAAGTTGAAAACCTCTGTTTCATCCATATTGGGTTTTTTCTGACTTTCAACTTGCTCGATCTCATGTGGTAGATTTTCAGGCATCATACTTTCATCGTGCTTTTCGTGATCTTGTTCATCACTTTTACCTTGCTCGGTAGATTCGTTATATGTCATAACCATTGAACGAGGATTTTTATTAATATGAGTGCTGAAAAGTGCAAAAGGTAAGTAAAATAAATAGATATTTAAAACAACGAGAAATTTTTTAAAGAAAAATAAAGGCTTTTTATTTCAAAGCATTCTAGCTTTTAGAATAGGCAAGCAACAAAAGATTAGGCATGATTCAAGCCTCAATTTGATCATGCGAATTTTAAAATAAAACTTTCTTTTCCACACTACCAGGACTCTGGTTGAAACAGGGACGGGCTGATGGTCTAGTTCTGTAAGATTTTTCTAGGTTCGGCATCATATATGGTCAATTTGCTGAGATTTATCTCTTTCTCTTCTCCAGCCATGGTCACGAACAGATTGCCTATTCCTTCTACGATGTGATCATCACTAGCTTGATCTGGAATCAAAGCTTTTTTTGGTACGAATACTGTATTGCTTTGCCCCTGGTGGACTCTTCCCGAGGCAGGCTCATATATGAGTTTGTTGGTGCCTCTCTAATGCTTCATTTGGATTGGCTCAATTATGCTATTGGACTTTGGTCCAAGTCCATTCTTTAGCTGATACCTATACTTCAATATCTCTGACGCAACCATTTTTGCTGCACTTGACAATTTTGTATCATCTGGCTTTTCTTCCTCATTGACCCTTACAGCTTGCATGATTTCCAAAGTGTGAAAAGTGGCTCTATTTAACTCGTTAGCGATCGAAATAGAATTAACAAAAAGAGTAGGGTGACTGAGCTCCCCGTGAATGGTAACCTCTGTACGACCCCATTCAAACTTTACACACTGATGAAGGGTGGAAGGAATTGATCTTTCCATGTGAACCCATGGTCTTCCCAACTGCAGGTTGTAGTTGGATAATACATCCATCACGTGAAATAGAATGGGGAATGCAGCCGGCCCTATCTATAATGTGAGATAGATCTCTCCAATTACACTTCTCTGCTCTCCATCAAAAGCTCTAACTTTTACACGACTTTCCCTTATCTCTCCCATATTCACACCCAAATCCCTCAAAGTGGTGAAAGGACAAATGTTGCATCCAGAACCACCATCAATTAGAACTCGAGTCACAATCTTATCACCATATTTGACTACAATGTGAAGCGCTTTGTTATGCCCAGCCCCTTCTGCAGACAGTTTATCATCATGGAAAGAAATCTTGTTAGCTTCCACTATTCTTCCAATCGTTGAAGCTAAGGTTTCACTTGTGGTCATTTTTGGAATGTTTACTCCGTCTAACACTTCCATCAAAACATTCCTATGAGCTTCAGAACTCATAAGCAGAGACAAAATGGATATGTGGGCTGGCTTCTTCTTCAGCTGCTTTTCGACTAAATAGTCTTTAGGCTACATCTTCTTCCAAAATTTTATGGCTTCACCATTGGTAACATTCTTCTTTCCAAGAACTCTTTGATTTAGATCCCTGGGGCATAACACCTCCCCGACCTATTCATCCCTTGATCCACAGCAGTGTCGATCATTTTGCCCTTGGCGCGTGCTCGATAGTCCCATGGGACTGCTTTGGTGTCATATTCAAGCTTTCTAGCGATTAAAGTGGTCACTACAACTCTTGGGAGATATGTTTGGACAGTCAGAGGTTCCCTTAGTTGAACAGTGATAACAGGTTGCGCCGAAGATGTCATGGTATCTGGCAGGGCCCCCATATTTTTCATCTAGAGTAACCATGTTAACTTCCCGATTCTCATGGTTTGGCAAGGGGTTGTTGTTGATCTTAGGCGTATTTATATGCCTAAGTTATCAATAGTTGCCCATGAATTGATTGAATTAATTCATAATCTTGAGTCTATTAGCTTGATGTTGTTAAATTTGCGATGATTATTGTGACGACCCAGGGGTACCCCTAGATGTAACACGGCGTACTCGACCCCGAAGGGGTCTCATACAAGCCCTTAGCATATCATAAACATAAGTAATAGAAATGGTGTGGAATTAAAACTTTTTACAATCGAAGTCTTTTTATAAAATTGAAATAGAAGTGTACACATTGTCTCATTAACCATCTAATACAATCAAGAATTCAATAAGGGCCACAACCTTTTACAACATAATCTCAAAAGAGGAAGTAAGATAGAAACTAGAAATGAAACAACTCTTGTCCTCGAACCATGAGGACTTACCAAAAGAGTGGAGAGAATCAATCCAAGCTTTAGTCAAAGGGAGAAGTACACCTCAACAACCGGAACCTACACTTATAGAAAAATGTAGAAAATATGGGTTAGCACAAAAATGTACTAAGTATGGAAGCCATGCACTAAAATCCTTAAAACATGCTCAAAAGGGACATTTAGTTGAAACCATGCATTTATCAAGTTTAAAAGTCATAATGCACATTTGTGAAGAAACATAAGTCAAACCATCCCATAAGCAACCCTAAGCTATACTTGTGTAATGCATAGGTAAGATTGCATAATCCTACCTAATACTAAGTACCACTTTTAGGTCACCAACATCATACATATCTTACCTTGACCTCATCCATCGCCAACATTCATAGACAAGGAAATGTTAATGTTCATAGCTTGTAGCAAGTAAAGTCATCCTTAGCAACAATACATATCATACATGCATAACTCATAAGTCTTCATAGCATAAGAGAAGCACCCCATAACCACTCTTAAAGCCTACTTGTGCAATGCATAAATGGAGTCCGATACCCCCACTCATACTAAGTAGTACCTCTTAAGAAGCCACAGTTATAGTTCATGTTTATATTCTTGTCATTGTTCATATTCTTGTCATAGTTCATATTCTTGTCATGTAGGGAAACAACCTTAACCGACATAGACCGTATGAGCTGCATGGAATCTGGTGTCATGTCCCACATCAAAAATAGATGTCCTACTTGCCTAAGGTAGAACTACATGTATTTGCTTTTAGGTGGATCCACTAGCTAAAGACCTATGTGGGCACATAGTTATGGGATATGGAGATTGCTTCTAGAAACCCCAAACTTATTGTATTGACAGGGGAGCTTCCATCTCATGAGGTTACTTTAGATGACCACCCGGACTATTGTATTGACGGGATGGCCTTTACCTCATATCCCATATCAACTCGGTGCTAAGCATAACTTTCCCAAAATTTACTTATTTAGTCTTGAATTGTATTTACATGTGTGAAGGAGTATCTTACCCTTCATTCAACACAACTCATAAAATAGCTCATGGATTATATTAGGTGAGAATGGACTTTCAACCTTAAAATCATCAATATGTGAGCAAACCTTTCACATCATGTTCATAGTGTGTTCATGAGAATAACCTTTCAAACAACACAATAATACTATTATAATCATAGATATTTCATACATAGTCATGTGTATGGGTATGGGGAGAATGATATTTCAACAATACCACGATTACACCATAGTCATAGCATTTGCACTTTCTAAGTGAATCATAAACTCATACACAATTTTCATAAACATGTATAAACCCTCATAATTTTCCCTTTAAGGACCATGAATCACATTCAACCCAAACATCTAGAATTTCTACATTAGACATATAGATTATCATGATTCAATAAACTAAATTAATCATGACATAATCAATTGACATACTTCAACAATCAATCAACCCACATCATAATTCACAATTTAGCAATATGGGGGATTCATGGGTTCTTGGGGGGATTTCATCATAAATTAATATTAAATCATCAATTCAATCATAATCCATCATAAATCAACCATTGAAAATGTTTTGAAAGAGAACCCATGACTTAGATTGAAACCCTAGGTTTTGGGGGAAATTGGAAGCTTTGAAATCAAGTTTTGAAGGGACTCTATGGGTGAAAGCTACCCATAGATAAAAAGCTACCATACCTTGATTAAGAATCTCCAAGAAATTTGAGGAAGAAGCCTTGAATTTGCCAAACCCTAGCTCCAAGTCTACTCTTCTTCTTCTTTGGGTTTTAGAGAGAGAAATATTGTGAGGAAGATGAACTCTTGGGTTTTCTTTTTTATTCTATAAAAGTTACTTAAATTGGGGGGAATTTGAGTAAAAAATGATTATACACTTGTTAGGTAAAGAGTAAAATAATGTGGGTTCAATTTTGGAATAATTTCTAAAGACCCTAAAGCTTGAATTTAAAATCAGCCTATGCCATGCTTTAGCTCACCTAATGGAACCTCTTAGGTTGCCAAGGGCACTAGGCAACAAGCCTAAAGGTCCCTTGGCTCACCTAAATTTCTAGAATGCTACATCATGGAGCATTTCCCATGGGCAATGCCCCAAGTGGGTTGGCGATCCCCGACCTAGCTCGCCTAAAATTCCATTAACTAGGCCAAGGGGGGCCGCCCACTAGGCGAGGGAGGTCCATTTGGCTAATCACCAATGGACTTGGGCGATGTTGCTGCCCCATCGCCGAATGGTCCAAAGGAAAAATTGTTTTCCTTCATTTTTCTTAGGTGATTTAGGCCCTTGCCCTCTTTCTAGACTCTTACCCTATTCATTTTAGCTCTAGTTAGGTCTACACATTTCCTGAGTGTTACAATTATGCACTAAAACATATAATTAGCTATTTCTGAAACTCTTGAGGGAATTGGAGTTGATACGGAGAAAGGAACAAAGAAATGCGAAAATCGGCTAAGGTAGGAACCAACCACTGGTTGGCGCGGCGTGCCACTGGTGAAACTTTAGAGAAGGCTGCATAGGGCTTTGAGAGGCGTGACACGCCAGACCTTGAAATTCAGAGAAGGTTGCCTGGCGCTCTGAGAGAGGCGACACGCCACAAGCCAAATTTCAGAAGCCAGTGTCTGGCGTACTAGAAGGCGCAAAGCCCCACCCATATTCCGACTTTTCCAAAAAAACAAATTAAATAGGACTCCTAGTTGAAGTAGAATTTGGTTCCAATTTTCCTAGCATCTATAAATAGATCCTTAGGGCTATATTCTAGGGAGTTTAACATTATTTTGGTGTGCAAGAGTAAGTTTCATCGTTTGTAATAGGTTTCGATCTTCTAACTCTTCTATTTTTCGAAAATCACATGAACAATTGTATTTTGTGTTTTTCTAATAGTATGAGTGGCTAAACACCCTAGTTGTGGGGCTGTAGCTACGAATCGAATGTTGAATATTTAAGGTCTATGAATTAATTCTTGGATGTCATTATAAGTTAATTCTATATTCTTGTTTTTGTATTTTATGCTTGATCACCATAAGATAAATCTATTGTCTAATTTTAAAATCAAGAGATGAGGGGTTAGATACAAAAGAGAATATAGAGAGCTCGATCATCCATTAAGTTGAGGTGATTTGTGTTTAGGAGTGATGTATGGATGAACAACTTGCTTGGTTATGAAATATGATGAAATATAAATGCTCGCCAGTTAGGCCGGTTTATCCCCGCTCAACGATGTAGTTAGATAACTAACCGGAGTAGCCGACTAGAGGTCGAGAAACTTGACTCATACAATTAACCCTATAAACCAGCAAGTTGACAACTAAAATTAGGTCTAAGTCGAGAGTATGCTACATGTGATTCATTGCATGCTGCAGCCTTGGATTTGTGTTTTACTTGATTGAAACATTATCTTAAAGTCATTTGCAATTAGTTACTTTTAATTTACGACATAATTATGAATAGTAGTTAAATAACCATCACCATTTCTTAAAACGGTTACTTTTATTTTATTTGTAGAATTGAGTATTAAATATAAATTGATCATAAGTCCCTTGGGAACAATAACTCGTTTCTATAACAATATAAATTACTTGAGTGACCATGTTCACTTGCGTGTATATTGGGGAGCAACAAGTTTTTAGCGCCGCTGCCGAGGACTTCGAAATTGATTCATAGTCAATTTTCTTAAGTCTACAAGTAGAATATTCATGTGTTAATAACTTGATCTTAGCTTGTTTATTGAAGGCATTTGACTCCCAAGCCTGGCTCAGAAAGGAGAACTTGTCGAACCAGATAACGAACCGGAAAGAGCTTTACGCCGATGCAGAAAAATGGCTAATCAAGGACGTCATAGAGAATTGGGGCTAGGTATTTCAAAAAATAATGAGGATAATAACCAAGACAACATGAACAACCAAGAAAACTTGAATAGCCAAGTGGTACCCCCTATCACGTGCAAGACCAGTTTGTGATGTGGCAGTCCCACTCACAGCCAATGTGGCATCTAGTATATGGAAACCACTACCGGGGGTATATTTGAACTAAAACAAAGCATGGTACAACTCCTCCATTCTAATGGATAATTTACCAATCTCGCCCACGAGGATCACCAAATCGACCTTAGGAACGTTATAGAGATTAGTGATACATACATCCTAAATGGAGTCTCATCGGACTATGTGAGGCTAACGTTGTTCCTATATTCGTTGTTAGGAGCTGCCAGGCAGTGGTTAGACCAAGAGCCACCAAACTCCATCACTACATGGGATTATCTAGCAAAGAAGTTCTTGAGTTGATTCTTTCCATCCAAGAAAACCGCACGGTTGAAGAGTGATATATTAATCTTCAAACAAAACCATGGGGAGGATATGTACCAAGCATGGGCTCTGTTTAAACAAATGTTGAATGCTTACCCGCACCACATGCAAACTAATAAGGTACTTGCTCACATGTTCTTTGAGGGTTTAAATTATAATGGACGTGTACTTGTTAGTAGTGTAGCAGGTGGACAAGCCCTAGCAAAAACCTATGAAAAGTTATTCTACTTACTCGATAGACTCTTAGAAAGAAGCCCAGGTATGAGGGGGAAATGCCTAGAACCACAACCCAAAGGGCCGCGGGAATCTTAGATGTAGATCAAGCCACCGCCATAAATGCCAAATTAGATGCGATGCAACATAATATAACCATGCCTTTCAAACAAATGTCCCTAAACCAAGAACCGGTTAACATGGTACAACAGACAGCAAATAGGTGTGGGGTATGTGGTAATGGAGCTCATGAAACTGAATAATGTGAAGCAAACCCAGATTCCGTAAACTATGTGGATAATGCACAAAGAGGTGGAGGTCAGCAAAACTATGGTAATACATATAACTCTAGTTGGAGGAACCATCATAACTTCTCATGGGATGGGAACCAAAACCAAGCACAAGGGGCTAACCAATACCGTTCCCAAGGGGCTGGGCAGTAATACCAAAATCCTAACCAAGGCGCAAATCCTAGTGCACCAAAGGGAGGGATGACTAATGAGGAGTTACTCCAAAAGATCATGGTTGAACTAGGGAAAAAGATAAATGTTAGGATAGATAAGCAGGATGAGAACATCAGAAACATCCAAATGTCCCAAATGAGTTTAGAGAAACAAGTTGCACAAGTAGCCAATTATCTGAACTTGTGACCCAAGGTGGGCTTCCCGGTGATACTGAACCTAACCCCAAGAAACTGAATGCAGTAAGTACTAGAAGTGGGTTACAACTAGAGGAACTAGTTTTAAAGAAAAGAGATGCTGAGGAAGGTAATAGAGAAAAGAAAGTGGAAGATGTAGTAAATAACTCCAATGTTGAAACACTCGTTCCTTAAAAGAAACTACCCCCTCCATTTTCACAAAGGCTCAGAAAGCAGAATAAAGATGAATGCTTCGGTAAGTTTTTCTCTCTTCTTAAATAGGTTCATATTAACCTGCCTTTGGTTGACATTTGGTAGGGTATCCTGAAGTATGCTAAATACGTGAAGGAGATAGTGGCTAACATGAGGAGGCTCATAGAATATGAAATTATAGCACTTATTGAGGAGTGCATCTCTAGAATTCAAAATAGATTACCCAAGAAGTTAAAAGATCCATGTAGTTTTACTATGGAGATTACAATTGGGCAAAATGTTCATGCCCGGGGGTTGTGTGATTCAGGTGCTAGTATTAATCTTATTCCCTTATCATTGTATAGAAAACTTGGGTTGGGTAGTCCAAAACGAACCGCTGTCATTCTCCAACTCCCTGATAGGTCCATTGCTAGACCAGAGAGGGTAGTAGAGGATGTGTTAGTACAAGTAGGTTCCTTGATTTTTTTGGTGGATTTTGTGGTCTTAGACTTTGAACCTGATTCTGAAGTTCCATTCATTTTGGGATGTCCGTTCTTGGCCACGGGGAGGGCATTGATTTATGTCGCAGCTAGGTAATTAACTATGAGGGTACATGATAAGGTTGAAGTGTTTGATGTCTACCGCACTTTAAAATTTCCTTCTATTTATGAAGAGTTGTCTGCTATTACGGTGTTAGATCACATAGTAGAATCGTAGTTAGTTCTGCCTGAAGATCCCTTAGAAAGAGTGTTAGTGGGCCATGAGGTAGATGGAGATACTGAGGCTTAATAGATAGAAACAAGTTTGAATCTGGCATTCATTGATAGTCACAAGCGTAGAGTGGAGCCGTTAGATTGTGAGTTAGGGCCTCCACCCAAACCCTCAATCAAAGAAGCTCCTAAGTTGGAACTGAAAACTCTGCTTGCTTACCTAAGGTATGCGTATTTGGGTATTAACAAAACTTTGCCTGTTATACTTTCTGTAGAGCTTTCTGAAATACAGGTTGATGTGGTATTGAAGATCCTCAAGCAGAGAAAGAAAACTATTGGATGGCAGATGGCTGATATTCAAGGGATTAGTCCGGCGCTATATATGTACAGAATCTACATGGAAGAGGATCACAAACCAAGTGAACAACATCAACGTAGGCTAAATCCTTTGATGAAAGAAGTGATGAGAAATGAAGTGATAAAGTGGCTAGATGCTGGAATTGTGTACCCGATTTCTGATAGTAAGTAGGTAAGTCATGTGCAGTGTGTTTCCAAGAAGGAAGGTATGACAGTCGTATGAAATGAGAGAAATGAGTTGATTCCTACTAGAACAGCGACCGAATGGAGAATTTGTATGGATTACCGGAAACTAAATGATGCCACCTAGAAAGATCACTATCCGATTCCCTTTATTGATCAGATGCTTGACCGACTAGCAGGGCAGAAGTGCTATTGTTTCTTAGATGGGTATTCCAGATACAACCAGATTTTAATTGCACCCGAGGATCAGGAAAAGACCACGTTCACTTGTCCTTATGCTACCTATGCTTTCAAATGCATGTCATTTGAACTTTGCAATGCGCAGTTGACTTTTCACAGGTGTATGATGGACATTTTTCAAGATATAGTCGAAGACTTTGTAGAGGTGTTCATGAATGATTTCTTTCTCTTCGGGAAGTCTTTTGAGGTATGTCTCTGGAATCTTAATAAAGTACTAGCTAGGTGTGAGGACAGTATCTTAGTGCTAAATTGAGAAAAATGTCATTTTTTGGTTAAAGAGGGGATAGTGTTGGGTCATAAGGTGTTAAAGTTTGGATTAGAGGTTGATAAAGCCAAGGTAGAAGCTATGGAAAAATTGCCTGTAAAAGGGGTGCGAAGTTTCCTTTGTCATGCAGGTTTTTATCGGAGATTCATCAAAGATTTCTCCAGGATTGCAAGACCTATGTACAGTCTTTTGGAGAAGGAGGTGGAATTTGATTTTGATGAGATGTGCTTGAAAGCTTTTGAGCTGTTGAAGAGGAACTTAATTGAGGTTCCCATCTTAATTGCTCCTAATTGGGAATTGCCATTTGAACTCATGTGTGATGCAAGGGACGTAGTAGTGGGTGTAGTGTTGGGACAAAGAAAAGATAAGGTGTTCCACTCGATCTATTATGCAAGCAAGACCCTGGATTCTGCACAAGCTAATTATACAGTGACTGAGAAGGAGATGCTAGCTCTAGTGTTCACCTTCGACAAGATCAGATCGTATTTGGTAGGTACTAAGTTAATTGTTTTTACTGACCATGCAACTATTAGGTACCTATTCAACAAGAAGGATGCTAAACCAAGGCTGATTCGGTGGATATTGCTTCTCCAAGAATTTGACTTTGAGATTAAGGATAGAAAAGGTACTAAAAATCAAATAGCTGATCACTTGTCTAGGTTGGAGGATTTTTCTGAAGGTGAACAAATCCGCGAAGAGTTTTCGGATGAATGGTTGATGGCACTAGATATCTCTCAAGTGCCTTAGTATGCGTACATTGTGAATTTGATAGTAAGTGGAGACTACCCTCTGGTGCAACCACCCAACAAAAGAAAAAGCTCAATCATGATGCTAAGTTCTACATCTGGATGAACCGTTCTTATTCAAGCAAGGTGTGGATCGGGTGGTGAAAAGATGCATTCCAGAGTATGAGGTTCAAAAAGTGCTCGAAAGTTGTCATGCTAGCCCATATGGAGGACACAATGGAGGAGAGCGCACATCGCATAAGGTACTACAATTTGGTTTCTTTTGGCCCTCATTATTTAAAGATTCTATTGCTTTTGTGAAGTGTTATGATAAATGCCAAAGGTTGGGTACTATTTCAAGAAGACATGAGATGTCGCTAAGTAACATTCTGGAAGTGGAATTTTTTATGTGTGGGGTATTGACTTTATGGGTCCCTTCCCACTATCTAGTGGAAACCAATACATTCTTGTGGATATGGATTATGTGAGTAAATGGATTGAGGTTGTTGCTCTTCCCTCGAATGATTCAAGGGTTGTGATCAAGTTCACCAAAAAGCATATTTTCACTCGCTTTGGCACTCCAAGGGCAATCATAAGTGATAGAGGTAAGCATTTCATTAACCATATAGTGAAAAATCTTCTTGCTAAGTATGGTATTCGTCATAAGGTTGTTACAGCTTACCATCCTCAAACGAGTGACCAAGTGGAAGTTTCGAATAGAGAGGTGAAACAAATTTTGTAGAAAACGGTGAATGCACAAAGGAAGGATTGGTCTGAGAAGCTTGATGATGCGTTGTGGGCATATAGGACTGCTTATAAGACACCCATATGGACTTCTCCTTATCACATAGTGTTTGGTAAAGCATGTTATCTTCCGACGTAATTAGAACACCAAGCTTATTGTGCAATTAAGAGGTTGAATTTGGACCCCGAGCTAGCCGGTAGGAAGAGAATAAATCAACAACATGAACTTGAGGATTTCAGGCTCCATGCTTATGAGAATGCCAAGCTCTACAAGGAAAAGACAAAAAGGTGGCATGACAAGCACATGGTTCGTCGTACTTTCACTCCGGGAGAAAAGGTACTACTTTTTAAATCTAGATTGAGGTTATTCCCCATAAAACTAAGGTCTAAATGGAGTGGTCCTTTCAAAGTGGTGAGAATGACACAACATGGGGCTGTTGAACTTAAAGGTGAAACTGGCCCTACGTTTTTGGTAAATGGGCAAAGAGTGAAACAATACTTTGGAGAAGATTTGGATCATGATCGAGAAGTTGTTGAGCTTAATGCGAATGATCCAAGCTGAGTCATGCCGCAATGTTAAATTAAGCGCTACACAGGAGGTAACCCATGAACAATATATAATAGATAGGTCGTTCGTTTTTGAATTTTGATTTTTTTTTTGTTTTAGAGTAGTTTCAATTCTTAGAATTTAGGTAGTATTTAGATTTATTAGTTCTAGCAAGATAGGATTTTTCATTATTTGTAACGTAGTTTGTAATGATGAAAAAAAAAATTAAAATAAAATATACCTGAAGCCAGGCGCACTGTCTGGCGCACCGGCGCCTAATTTGAACTTCAGAGTGCCACTTATGGCGCGAGGCTGGCGCGCTGCGCCCCTAACGCGCCCCAACCCAATTTTTTTTAATGGGTCGATTCGACCCAACCCTTTTAAATCCCTAAATTTCCATTTTTCCCCTCATTCTCTCTTAACCCAACCGACCAAACCCCCTAAAATTCTCCAGAAACCTTTCTTCTTCCTTTTCTCTTCACCTCATACATTCCCCCATTAAAGTTCCACTCCACCTTGTTCTTTCACCAAAACCCACCATAAAAACCCCCACGTTGCCACCACTCCCTTCCAACTCTTTCTACAACTCTTTTCTCTTCCTAAACCAATTTTTTTTTTCTCTTCTTCTCCCCACCCCACTGACCAACTCAACCCCCCTCTATTTTGTTCAATTTTTTTCTCCATTATTTCCTCTTCTTAGTAGGTACTCATGGCACCAAAGGCAAGAAACTTTGCAAGTGGAGCGGGTTCTACACAAAATAGGAAGGGTGAAGCTTCCGGTTCTTCTAGTGGCCGGGAACCTGTTTGGAAATTCAGGAAGAAGGCTGTGGAAAGATATGGGTATGAGTGGTTTGAATGTCAAAAATAAGCTAAATACATGGGGAAGGAGTATGTTAATGAGGTACGATTGCAATCCCAATTTCCCATAATTTACAATACTGTGAATATTCTGGGGCTGCAGTTTATATTTTAAAATTTGAGGGATTGTAACTTGTTATTGGTTCAGGAGTTCTATGCCAACTAGCTCACTGAGACTAGGTCCAATAAATCTGTGTCAATTTGGGGTAGGGATGTGAAGTTTACTGTGCAAATACTGAATGAGTTTTTAGGTACCCCAAACTGTAATGCTGATGACTTTGCTAGGTTGAAAGATAAACCCCCTTATAGAGATATACGTCATACATTGTGTGGGGTGGAATCGACTGCTAGGTGGGATTAGGAGCAAGGATACTAGGAGGTACTCTACCCCCATTTTGCTAATTTTAATCAGGTTGTGTGTGTGTCGTTGAAAATCGTATGTAGTGCGTTGTTGCCGGCCAAACATCTTTCAGATGTGATGCGAGATAGGGTAGTGTTGGTGTATATGTTGATGAATGGTGGGGCAATTTTGAGACAAAATATGATGAAGTTTAGAAACAATCTGAGTTGGAGATTTTGCTTCTGAGGGCTGATAACCCGTTTTCTGAGGGCTGAGGGAATTGAGGAAGAAGCGGAAGACCTGACTATTGCTTTCCACCCAGACTTGACTGGTAAAATAGTAGATGTGACTCGTACCAAGGCATTAGACACGTCCTATGGACATGTCTTGTACCCCCAGGAGTGGCAGGCTCTAGATGACAGCGTGATGGCTAGGGTGTTTGATATGGCAGAATTGCAGCTTAGGATTGGGGACCGCCCGGTCAAGAATGAGGCGATGGAGACCCTGGCGGATCGCTACCCGTTGACAGACAGTGCAACTTTTTTATGTAGAATTGGTCCTGCTTTTTTGGAGCCTCTAGATTATGATGAGGCCACGACGGATGAGGAGATGGATGATGAGAATGATGTTGTAGATGAGGAGGCGAATGCCTTAATGGTTTTTTATGGTGGTCATGATGACGACGAGGCCTAGAGGCCTGAGGGAGTATTCCTATCTCTATACTTTATTTTAACTATGCACTGGGACAGTGCTAATTTTTAAGTGTGGGTGGGTATTATATCTATGTTGTATATATCTTTTAAATGCTTTATCGAGTCTAGTTTTAGTTTAGTTTAGTTTTATGTCAAATTTTTTATTTTGGGTTCCTCAACATTTGTTTTCGGTACTTTTACTAAGGATAGTCCCTTTGAACCGATTATGATTAGTTTATTGCTTTATTGAGTCATAGAGTTGTCGTAGGAGTGACGGTTCCCGATGATGGATGGATGACGACCGTCCCAAGGGAAAATTAGTCACATGAGGAGTAGAATTGAAAAACCAACTTTGGTATTTTGAAACTATGTCCGAAAAAGTTAGCCAGACGTCATGGGTAGTCATAATTGGAAAGATGCAAAAGAATGATAACCTTGAAACAACCATGTGTTCTCTGTTTTGACTCTAAATAAAAATAAATGGGCTTCATTGTGTAGTAGTACAATAATGCAAGTTGTATGAGCATGATATTTGATAAATCCTTATGTGTGTTGTTATGCCATGTGTGGTAAGTTATTGTTAGTTCTTCTTGCTTCAATTGATAACTAGAACTTGCTTGGTGTGTGTGAATGAGTAGCTTGTATGACTTGGGGAATGTGATTGAGGCGTTTCTTTGAAAAAGTCAATTCTTGACTCTAATTGTATGCCTACCATTGAAATTATCCATAGTGAAGCCCCATTGAGCCTTTAGCCTTGTTTGTTGATAAGCCACATGATAAGCCGAAACCCGTTTGCTTGATACCAAAGTCTTTTGATCCCAATAAAATCCTTAATGCACTATGCTAAGAAGAAGGGTTGAAAATGTTGGTTGATATGAGAAAGGGTGAAATGCTAAATTGTCTGGAAAAGAAAACATAAGCAAAACTTTGTTTTTGCCTTGGTCCTTAGTGACAATGTGCACCTCAACTCAATTGAGGGTGGCTATTTCAGAAATATGCTCTAAATATTGGCCCTGGTCCTACCAAGGATATTGTGTACCTCACCCGGACCTTAAAGTCTTGAGTTGAGGGTGGCTAGTGAAAAGAGATATAAAAAAGAAAAAAAAAGAAAATAAAAAAAGAAAGAATAAAAGGGCAAAGATGGAGCAACAAAAAGGGGAAAATATTCATGAAGTGTGTGCTAAGGAGAAAAAAAAGAAGCTAAGTAGGATGTTTGTTGGCAAAACAATGACATGTGCATTAGGGAGGTGTAGTCACTAAAAGGAGTCTTAAATATTCCCTCCCTTACCATAAGCTGACATTACAACCAAATAGAAGTCCTCTTGATTCCTTGAGAAATATAATGTAAAAGTGAAAATACACTATGGGCAAGCTTATGGCATGTTGAGAGAAGTAAGAACTTCATTTGTGAGGGTGAGTGCATTGTTTAAAAAATAGGCCTTATTCATAATATTATTACTTGAGTGAAAGGCTATACTAAACACAAATGAGTGAGGGCATTCATGACATATGTTTGGATTGTCTAATTGGTGTGTTCGTATGAGTTTGCGTTAGCCCGAAAAAATAGTAAAAGAGTCATTCTTTGAGCATATGTGTTGTAACTTGGTGTATAAATTTTGAAATATTTCTCCATTGTGAACTACAAGATCATGATTAAAAATGATTGGTTGATTTTAAGGTCGGTTGATAAGTCCAAGGGATATGAAAAAGAGTTGATAGTCCAAAGATTGTTTGAGGACAAACAAAGGTCTAAGTGTGGGGTGGTGATCTTAGGCGTATTTATATGCCTAAGTTGTCAATAGTTGCCCATTAATTGATTGAGTTAATAAATAATCTTGAGTCTATTAGCTTGATGTTGTTAAACTTGCGATGATTATCACTAAAACATATGATTAGTTGTTTCAGGAACTCTCAAGGGAATTGAAGTTGATATAGAGAAAGGAGCAAAGAAACACAAAAATCGGCTAAGGCAGGAATCACCAGTAGCTGGCGCACTGGTTGGCGCGGCGCGCCACTGGTGAAACTTCAGAGAAGGCTGCATGAGGTTCTGAGAGGCGCGACGCGCCAGGCCTTGAAATTCAAAGAAGGTTGCCTGGCACTCTGAGAGAGGCAAAGTGCCACAAGCCAAATTTCAGAAGCTAGTGCCTGGTGCATAGGAAGGCACGAAGCCCCACCCATTGTTCTGACTTTTCCAGCAAAAACATGATTAAATAGGACTCTTAGTTAAAGTAGAATTTAGTTCCAATTTTCCTAACATCTATAAATAGACCTTTAGGGCTATATTGTAGGGATTTCAACATTATTTTGGTGTGCAAGAGTAAGTTTCATCGTTTGTAATAGTTTCGATCTTCTAACTCTTTTATTTTCCAAAAATCGCATGAACAATTATATTTTGTGGCTTTCTAATAGTATGAGTGGCTAAACGCCCTAGTTCTAGGGTTGTAGCTACGAATCAAATGTTGAATATTAAAGGTCTATGAATTAATTCTTGGTTGTCATTATAAGTTACTTCTATATTCTTGTTTTAGTATTTTATGCTTGATCACCAAAAGATAAATCTATTGTCTAATCTTAAAATCGAGAGATGAGGGGTTAGATAGACCACAAAATATAGAGAGCTCGATCATCCATTAAGTTGAGGTGATTTGTGTTTATGAGTGATGTACGGACGAACAACTTGCTTGGTTACGAAACAGGATGAAATATAAATGCTCGCCAATTAGGCCTGTTTATCCCCACTCAATTATGTAGTTAGACAGCTAACTGGAGTAGGCGATTAGAGGTCGAGAGAATTAATGAAATTACACCTACATCGCTAAAGTAAACCAGTAACTTGACAACTAAAATTAGTTCTAAGCCAAAAATATGATACATGTGATTCATTGTATGCTACAGCCCTGTAATTGTCTTTTACTTTCTTGAAACATCATCTTAAAGTCATTCGCAATTAGTTACTTTTAATTTACTGCATAATTAGGAATAGTAGTAAAATAACCATCACCATTTCTTAAAATGGTTACTTTTATTTTATTTGTAGAATTGAGTATTAAATATAAATTGATCATAAGTCCCTTGGGAACGATAACTCGTTTCTTTAAGAGTCTCTATTACTTGAAAGACCACATATACTTGCATGTATATTGGGGAGCAACAGTTGTTGACATTGGGAGGCTCTGGAGTGCATTTGATCACTTCTCTCTTGATCAAAGACTCAATTTGGTTCTTCAAACCGTAACAATCTTCTGTGCCATGTCCTTGGATTCCCAAGCTGTAAGTGCATCGCTTGTTTCCATCGGAGTTACGAGGGATTGGATTGGAAAGTTTCCTTCAACTGGTTGCAACACTCCTGCTGTCCTTAACCTCTCAAACAATTGGGCATAAGGTTCGACAATAGGTGTGTAAACGCGAGCATTTCTACTGTCAAGATTTGGACGTGGTCTCGGTGCATATGCTGTCTATTTTGGTAGATTGGTGCTTGGACAAGGACATACGATCTTGGAGTATTTTGGTATGCTGGAGCTCGGGGCAGATTATAGTGTGGTTGGGTATTATATACTTGGTATGGGACGTATGAAGTATGTGCAACAAATTGGGGATTGTTGGGGTATCGATGGGATGGTCCTCCCTGTTGGTAAGTGACAGTTGAAACATCCTCCCTTTACTTTTTGATGCCGCTAATGGACCCCGATTGTATAGCCTTACTTGCAGCTTGCAATGCAACCATAGACTGAATCTTTCCGGATTTAACACCCTCCTATATAAAGTTTCCCATCTTGACCAATTCTGCGAACTTCTGGCCCATCATTGACATCAACTTGTCAAAGTAGACACCTTCTTGAACTCAAATAAAGTACTTCGAGAGCTCACTCTAATCTAATGGTGGTTGTACCCTTGCGGCTTCGGTTCTCCAACGTTGTGCATACTCTTGGAAATTCTCTCTGATGGCTTCTTCTGTATGTTGGCCAATGAGAATCTATCAACAGTAATTTTAGTATTGAATCTGAAACGAGTCATGAAGTCCGCAGTTATTTCTTGCCAGTCACTCCATTTTCGAGGGTCCCAGTGATGTGCAGTGAAATATTAGCACTTTAATGCTTGAAAACCAAGGATTAATACTAGAATCGAGTGTATTTATGTGGATATGATGTGTTTGATAGTGTTTGTACATGTAAAACATGTGGACGGGAAAAAAGATAGAAAACAAGAAAATTTAGTGAAAGTGGAAGTAAAGACCATGGACGACCTCACAAGCCGTGGTCTTCACTATTGATCGTAGAGCTGCTCATAGAGTTGAACCAGTGCTTAGGGTTAGAGGAGATGAAAGATGATTTAACCAATAAAGACCAAGGACGACCTCATGGGCCGTGGTCCTCATAACGGTCTATGGTAAGAGTCGTGAAGATGATCCAGTGAATGGGCAATGGAAAGTTGAAGAGGTAATTGATCAAGTGAAGACCGCGGACAACTACACGGACAGTGGTCATTGTCACGAGTTGTGGTGGTGTCCATGGTGATGATCCAATGAATGGGCATTGTAAAGTTGAAGAGAGAATTGACAAGTGAAGACCACAGACAACCACACAGACCGTGGTCATTGTCACGAGTCGTGGTGATGATCCAGTGTGCAGGCCTTGAAGAACCTGTTTTGGGTGAGTATAAGTGAAGACCACGAAGGGCTTCACGGACCGTGAATCCCTTAACGGATTGTGGAGGCAATCGTGAAGATGCCCGACAGTTTAGTCCTACTTCGAGTAAGACTCTTTTTAAAACACTTTATTTGAATTAATTAGGTAGTTTTTAGTTTTTATCTCTTGTTTTTATCTGGAATGAAGAACGGAGTTTGATATTCTTAGCTTTTGGTTTCCGAGATTAACATCGAATTAAGTTTGAAAGTTGGATTTTTGATTCTTGAATTAACAAAGTACTTATCGATTTGCTTATTTTTGTAAGTATTTTCTTGTCATGTTTTCATTATATACTTTTGTATGTTTATGTGAAATTATGAGTGGCTAAATACCACAACTGGGATTGTGGATCTATGACGTAAATCTAAATGTAATTTCGTAAAATGAGTGAACGGCAATTTATAGTTGTGAATTATAATTTAGCTTTCGTTATTCATGTATTCTAATGAGTGCACGCATTGGAGTGAGCTTGTTTCTGTCATTTGTTCGGGAGAAAAATGATAGTTAGGAAAAAGCTAAATTAACCTAAAAAATTGAGTCAAAGTTCGAGTTCGAGAGAAAAGAACTTTAACACTATTGTAAGCGAGGGTAAAACTTGTAACACTCTGGGATCGAGAGGATTTGAGTGAAAATTATCTGATTAGACTAAGAATTATTAGATATATTTTGCTTGCCTGCATTTTGTAGAAACAAATTGCCTGAAACTCAATTATGGAAGAACATTGATGCAACGTTATGGGGAACACAATCCTAGTTTCATTTAATTATCAAAACAGCTTTAGAACTGCTATTCTGTTAATTGTTAAATTAGATCTTAGTTAACAACGTTGGTTACTAGAACTTTGTACGGACCGTCTAGCATATCGTGAACCTCAGATAAGTTGTCCCTACTTAAGTCATGTCCACAGACTTCTTTACGGACCGTGGTGCCCTTCACGAGCAACTTCACAGTCCGTCGTATATAACCTAGCAGTACAATAACCCGACCCGACCCACACGCATAGAGGAATTAAATTAAAACGTTTATATAGTTCATAAAGTGCCAAGGGTCAAATTTTTTGCTCTTCACTCTCATCTATAACGGTTCCTAAAGATCTAACAAGGGTTTCCACCTTCCATAACATCTATATTCATCAAAGATTTGAAACCCTAGTTCTAGTCTGTCAACAAGTTGAAGTCAAAGTTCATTCTCTCTTTTTCTAGGCGAAAATTGTGATCCTATTCAAAGTAAGTTTACTATTAACTTGTTATAAGCATGAACTTATCAATAAACAAGTTAGAACTACGATGATTGTGTTGAATTTGAGCATTATTTTGTGATTATTGATCTTGTAATGTATTTGCTTATGCGGTTTGATGAATTATTGTGGATGAATTAAAATTGGGTTACTGTGATGGGTCTTCTATATGGGTTGATGAAATTGATGAGTAATTAGTGCTAAATGTTGACATTAGTATGAATTACAGCCCATTTTATAGATAAGCATGCATGACCATGTATATTCTACAATTTAAATTGGGGATCGTGAGAAGTTGTAATTATTTACATGTGGGTATGCTTGAATTGGGTGCTAAGTGGTCGTATGCGATTGATTACAATTGGATATTAAATTACATGCGCTAAATTGCCATGTTAGGCTGTGATCGTGTGTTGAACTTGTATGATATGTTGCATGATTTGAATTTAGGGGGAATGTGCGAAGTGTAAGTTCACGATGGGATTCACGGACAGTGATGCCAACCACGGAGCGTGAAACCACTCGTGGTCCACACTTGGCATAATCTATATATACTGTCTTCCTTCACGACGGCCATCACAGACCATGGTTCACTCCACGGACCGTGAAGCCTTTCGTGAAACTTAACCAGTTTGGTTCCCTGCTGCACCATAACCCAAGTCTTATTCACGATGGTTTCTACGAATCGTGGTAACCACCAAAAATCGTGTAGACCCCTATATAAAAGAATTGTTTCTGTATTTTTATTTCTTTTTTGTATTTTGATTCTGTGGCCCTTCTTAATGATAAATTGGGTGACGACATTCTTAAAGCAAGGCGTCACGTTGTAATTACACAGGGGAAGTCTGAGTACCCGATAGTGTGTCATTTTAGTGTTATGCATACTAATTAGTTTTGTATTTCTCAGGTACTATGGCTCCCCGAAGAAAGAACGCAACCAAACATTCCTCACCGACTGTTTCAACCAAAAGGTCATGAAGTGTCAGAATCTAGTAATTCTAAGGATTAGATAAATACCTCATTGAGGAGCACTCATCTCGAACTACTAGATCCTAGACAGCGAGAGCAATTCTCTAGAACACTCTTTCCCAACCTAAAGAGGAAGGTAGCAGTTCTGGTAGCGGTGAGAAATCAGGTCTCCAGTCTGATAATGGCTCAGGAGGTAGTTCAGAGTCTGCAAGCGGCTCTCAAGAAGATGCAACTAACCCTCCACCAACAGTAGAAACAGAAGCTGAATTGGGGCACAAGAAGAGACTGGTGCTGTGGAAGGGGATGATGAGATTACCATCAATGATACCATGGTCCGATATGTTCACATCCACGAACACGACCCTGTAGCGAGACAACAGATGATTGACTATTTCCGTTCTATGTGGATTGTGAACAAGTTCGAAATGTTTTTCAATAATGGTATTGTGAACAAGACTGGCGACTTTAAGAATCGATCAATAATGCCAGAGACCAAAGTGGTAGTGGATGATATCAAATCATTCCCCGATATTTATAGGATATTTCAGTTTCATCAGTTTGACTGGATGAACAATGCACCGAGAGAATATTCCAGCCACCTGACCAAGGAGTTTTATGCTTCTTATGCAGTCACGATGAACTTTGTTATAGACACTGAGACAACTAAACGGGGGCAAACAGACATGGCCAGTACCTGGGGTCCACTCAACTCTATTATGGTCCGGGGCATGCCTGTGGATATCTCTGAGGCTACTATCAATAGGATGTTGCATGGCCCAGAATACATAACACCAGCCTCAGTTGGCCTTTTTGAGGGCAAACAGCATGCAGTCACCAGTGACATTAAGATGGAGGTTTAGAACTCTAGAGAGCGGGTCTAGATCTGGATTGCGAGGCAAATTGCATCAGATAGGGAGAACGCAACTTGGGTCACAGGAACGCCAGTACTCATCACTAAAGCTTCAATATCTTTTCTAGCCAAGGTTTGGTGGGCTACGTTCCGTTCACAATTGAGGCTTACAGGTAATGATAATACCTTGTCTCCCTCACTAGCTTCTTTAGTAGCGTGCTTTATGGTTGGTTACCCGGTAAATGTGGGGCGGATCATAGCGATCAAGATGAGAGACAGGGCACTAAATGAGAGATCCGAACATCCATTTCCATGTCCGATAGGGAAATTATGTTAACAAGCAAACATTTCCCCAAATAGGCTAGTTAATAGATGAGGTGAGGTATTTAGACTCACCCAAGCCTCTAAAATCAAAGATGTTGCTAACCATCTCTTTGGTGCGAAATCTGGAGTTGTGGGTTCTTGGGTTGTTGTTCCTCATGTACCAATTGACATTCCACATGCGGATAGAGAGCTAGAGCAGGGGGAGTCATCACATCCATTTACAGAGGCACCACTACCACCAGCTTCAGCCTCATAGGCTCCAGGTACTTTTGTCACTATTTTATGTTATTCCTTGAGAAATTGGTTGCACATCAATGCCAGACCAGGACCTTAGTCGACCATATTGTACACCGGATGCCCCAGCTAATAAAGTGAGATGTATTAGCTGGGAAGAAGAGGATAAAATATGAGATGCAGAAGGAGCTGGTTGTCTTAAAAAACATGATGGATGGTTTGGAGATCCTTGTCCAGGATCGAGTACAGGTTGCCGGTTCAGTAGACACTGAAGATCTCAACACACAATTGGCTGATATGCAAGCTCAAGTTGATAAACTATTTGAAAAGCCAATACAGATGCCCGCTCCAGTCATACCAGAGTCCTTGACGCAATTGCTCAGTCAGGCACCCTCCACTCAATCACTTGATGATTTTTGGGGTGAACTCCCTACAAGAAAATCAGGCAAGAGAAAGAAAAAAGCTGAGGAATCTGGTGATGAGCTGTCGGCTGACCTGTCCAAAGATGAAAGAAGACGACAAAAGAAAGCCCGCAGGGAATCGAAGAAGGAAGCTAGAGAAAAAGAAGCACTTGCGCAACAACAACGAAATGCAGTGTTAGCTGGCGCTTCTGGTAGCGAAGCACCTGTTCTAGTGAGTGGTAGCCATCCTGATCCTGCGCTGGTTTCTGAGAGTGCACCCATTAATAAAGATACCGACGCTGAGCCAACTACCGGCGCCTAGAGCGTCGTAGGTATGACCCCTCCTAACAGCCCTGTTTTGTTTTTCTTTATTGACTTTGAGGATAAAGTCATTTTGTTTAGGGAGGGAGTCGTGAGCAACCTGCCATTTTAGCTGTTAAAATGAATGGAGGTTGACTCTATGTTTGTCTGTGATCGCTCTGTTTTGTTTTTAAAAAATTCTAAAGTTTGTATATGTTAGGCTATGTAGTAGTTGGTCTGTTGAAAATGATGACCTTGATCTGAAATCTGACTATTAGGATCCTTAGATGACATTTTGGGTACTCACGTGTTGAACATTGCTAATCTGGAAATAAAATGGTGAACCAAGAAACTGGAGAATGTAGTCCTCTGTGTGTGTGAGGTTTGCTAGAAGTCTAACGCTAGGAGCAGAAACTAGAACTTGCCTGAGTAGTCTTGCTTAAATTAGAGAATAATCGGATAGGAAAGGATCAGTAGGCCATTTTTGCTAAGTCACTAAAATGCCAAAAATAAAACAACCAAATAAAAAGCTTATCACTTGAACCTGATTTGAGCCTGAAAATCTGTTTTTGTTCTTACCTATTAAATATCATATCCTTGGGTCTCCGAAGATACGATGTCCCAACTCAGGCAAAAGCCTAAGTTGAGGGTAATTGCAACACGAGCAGAAAGAAGAAGTGAAAAAGAAGGTTCAACTAGTGAGGTGAATATAACAAAAGAGAAGAAAAGAGTAGAAAAAAAAGAAAAAGAAAAAGAAAATAATGGCCGCTGGTATGTACTGAAACGAAGAAAAAAAGGGAATCTCTTAGAAAAGAGTTGTGTGCAAACGAAACTTTGGAGAACCAAGGGACTAGTCACTCATAAACCCAAATATCCATTCCCTAGCTTGAGCCTATGTTACAAGCCGACAAAGTCCTATAGTGATCCTATTCCGGGTGTTTGAAAGATAGAGAGTAGAAAGCGAGGGCAAGCCTATGGTAGTTTTTTGTTAGTGTTAGAAGTTCTTTGAGAGTGCATGCGTAGAACTTAGTCCCAATTATCATGAGTGAGGGACTTCTTTAGTGTGAGGACATAGTGATTGCATTTGAGAGTAGATTGTGTTAGCTGATAGTTCACAGGCATAATCATAGTTGACTACGAGTAATGAGATGTCATATATTGATCTTTGCATGTTAGATTGATGGGTTTGGATACAAATTGTGTTTGAGATGACTGCTGCATAATTTCAAAAGTGTTTGAATGATTTGAGGACTAAATGTATTGTTTTCTCATCACTTCGGGACAAGTAATGGTTCTAAGTTGAGGGTGTTGATGCGCCATGAAATCTTGGCACATTTAATGCTTGAAAACCAAGGATTAATACTAGTTACGAGTGTATTTATGTGGATATGATGTGTTTGGTAGTGTTTGTACAGGTAAAACATATGGACGGGAAAGAAGAAAATTAAGTGAAAGTGGAATAAAGACCATTTGCTTTTAGTTTCCTTTTTCTTTTTTTATTTTAGTTGTTTTAGATTTGATTGGCTTTTTGTGGGTTTAGCATTTTGGGCTAAGCCCAATTTTGTAAGTAACGTTATTTAATAAAAATCTTGACCCTTTGGGTCCTTTTTTTTTTTAAAAAAAAAACGGCCACAGACGACCTCACCGGCTGTGGTCTTTACTACTGATCGTGCAGCTGCTCGTAGAGTTGAACCAGTGCTTAGGGTTGGAGGAGTTGAAAGATGATTTAACCAAGTAAAGACCATGGATGACCTTACGGGCCGTGGTCCTTACAACGTCTGTGGTGAGAGTCGTGAAGATGTTCCAGTGAATGGGCAATGGAAAGTTGGAGAGGGAATTGATCAAGTGAAGACCACGGACAACTACATGGACCGTGATCATTGTCATGAGTCGTGGTGGTGTCTGTGGTGATGATCCAGTGAATGGACATTTTAAAGTTGAAGAGAGAATTGATCAAGTGAAGACCACGGACAACCACACGGACCGTGGTTATTGTCACGAGTCGTGGTGGTGTCCGTGGTGATGATCCAGTGTACAGGCCTTGAAGAATATGTTTTGGGTGAGTGTAAGTGAAGACCATGAAGGGCTTCACAGACTGTGAAGCCCTTGACGGATTGTGGAGGCAGTCGTGAAGATGCCTGACATTTCAGTCCTACTTAAAAAAGCTTTGGGGGGGTTGGGGGGTGGGGGTGGGGGTGGGGCATAAATAATAGGTTTGGGAAAGCCTTAGAGTGGTAGGAAGGTTGAATGTTTAATAGAAGAGTTAACAGCATAATGAGGTAAGAAGGCTGTAAATAAGGCTTATGGGTCATGGTTATTGGACCGTGATAGTAAGAGCGTGTAGCTAAAGGTTGGGTTGGGTGATTTTTATATTGCATGTTTTCTTATAAATATTTACATGATATTATGTGGTGGAATCGAATCGGCTAATTATGATGCCCATCAATATGTGTTATTTGTACTGATACTATCATTGCTATATCACTCTGCATAGTCTGATTGCAAGATCAATGAGTTTTCTTAGGTGAAGACAATGATGGTCTCCGACAGTTTTTACTCTCTGCCCATGGTGGAAGCTGTGCCCATTTTTCTTTCATGTTATTCCATATTTTTAGAAGCTCTTGTACCTATTTAGACTAGTTCCTAGGAAAGATTTTTATGATATTTTCAAAAGGTTTTCATTGTATCTTTAGTGGGTTTATACAGGGGCAGAGGTGTAGCTATCTTGAAAATTACGTTGAATATATATGTCAAATTCTGCGTTTAAATGATATATATTTAAAGTTGAACACACTTGATAAAATCTACGTATTTGACGCAGTGGTAAGTGGTGTCCATTTGAATCAATTATTCTTGGGTTTGAACCATTTTATAGCACAATATTTTTTGTTTAATTTTGACAACAACTCACTTGTACACACATAATTTTTCTTGCATCAAACAAATACATTTATTTTATATTATTAATTTTAGTTCACCTAAAATTCTTAAATATTTCTCAAGTTTCTTAATTCTTAATATTATAAATTTAAATCAACATAGAGTTCATAAATAATTTATTTATTTGAAATATGTGATTAAATAGATAATAATTGTATTTATAATTTTATCCAATATAGAATGCACATTCGAAAAATTCTTTTTTTTTTCTTTTTTGAATTATTTTCATTGATTGTGTGATATGTGTTAAGTAAAATCTCGACTCGTTTGTTTAATTAGTATTTCACTTTATACACAATAATTCATATATTTTTAATATTATAAAATCAATGTAGCAGAAAAAACATCTTGAATATTATTTGTATTTGATAGAATGTTGAGATCATTCATGGCAGAATCCCTAGGCTAAACAAAATAACATTTAACTCACTTACTGAAAAAAAATTATTCTTGAACACCCTTAATAAGATTTTTTGGATTTCATATTGGAAGTTGAGATTAAAAAGCTTTTAGTCATAATGTTGAAGAGTTATAGTATGTTTGATTTTCTTCTGCAAAACCTGTTTTAAATCGGATAGTGAAGGTTACCTATCTAGGTGTTCGAATAGGTGCCACACGAATCGATGGTCGGGTCGTGACAGGTTGTGAAGGTAGCGATGATGATGACGACAATAAAAATTAACTACAGTGATAAAAGTGGTATATGTAGTAGCAACTAACATGTATAGTTGGAAACAATTGTGGTTGCTAGCAGGGGTGTCAATGAGATGGTTCTGTCTTTTTTTTAAAAAAAATTATACCATTTTAATTTTTGGGGATTTTTATAATGTATAATCAAAAGATTTTTCAAAAAATATCCAATCACATGGCTTTCTCTTCGATATCAGTATGATTCGATTAATTTTTTTTTTTTTACTTTTAAAGTGTCTCTTCAAAATACACCATTATTAAAACATTTCTTTCGCAAGTATATCCTTGAAGAAGCACTTCAATTCTTCACCAAGAAGCCAAGAATATAAAACCTTATTGTTATATTGTTTGATCTTAAACTTTTAATAAGAGTGTTTGCGCAGATTTTTCTATATTGTTGATGAAGTATTTATTATAGTATCTTTTAATTTTAAACCTTATTAATTAAAAACTAGATAAAAGGCAAAGACCCAAATCGTCAAGTCACCAGAGGCCTAGAACCTAAGTTGTATTTATATTTGAAAAATGTTATAATATATTTATATATTAAATTTAACATATTGTTAATATATAAAATATATTTGCATACATGTAAAGTTATTCGGTCCATGTTTAATTTCTTTTGTAAATTAAACAGATCATACCAATTGTTCGGGATAGTTATACTTAAAGTCAACAATTTTATTGGAAAATGAAATACATGATATAAATCGATTCGGTATGGTTAAATTCATTAGTTTTTCAAATTATTTTGCCATCCCTAATTACTTGTAGTGATTATGATGACAAAGATGATTGATAGCCGATGATGATAATAGTGGTGCAGTGGTTAAGATGACTAAATGGTGATTGGTAACTATAGATAAATTATTAGTAATAAATATTATCCACACAAAAATATCTTTTAATAATATTAAGACCATAAAGATATTAATGTAAGCAAAATAACTGCTTACATCTTAATATAACTAAAATATATTTAAATCAATTAAATAATTAAACCACTTTGCACATAATTATCTAAAGTTCATAGGTTTATTAAGTGCAAACATATGAGTATTTGAGTCTACATAAAAATTAATGTATTTAAATATTCATAATGACCCCATTAACTTCTTGTGTCTAAACACTTTACTCCTCCAAAATTCTATAATTTTGAAAAAAGGCCCCTATGGGCTTTCTTAATTCCACAGTTTGGTCTCAAAACTCAAAGGGGCGGTGTTTAGACCTAAAAGGGAGACGCCGTTGACACCGTATTGAGGGCAACTATGGGGGATATGGCGGAGAATGATGAGTTTTACCTGAGATATTACGTGGGTCACAAAGGAAAATTCGGTCACGAGTTCTTAGAGTTTGAGTTTAGGCCTGATGGCAAGCTGCGTTATGCTAACAATTCCAACTACAAGAATGATACAATGATTCGCAAGGAAGTTTTCCTTACCCCTTCTGTTCTCAAAGAATGCCGCCGCATTGTTGCTGATAGCGAGGTTTTTTGTCCCCCTCTCTCTCTTTTTCTTCTATTCCATTGCATTCTATTGTTTTGGCTTACAATAGGGTTTCGGCCAAACTCGCTTCCTCCTTTCAATTTGGTGTTTAGGGTTTTGGATTAACTTACAGCTGATTTTTGCTACATGTTATTTATGGGGTTTAATCGTCAGTCCAAAGCACGTTTGAAGGATGAGTAGTCTAACTGTGATGTGGATGATTCATATAGCTAGCCAACCCTGTTAATGTGAGGCTGAAGCATAATTGATTGGTTGATTGTCTATGGGTTGCTGTCCATTAGCTTTTCAGTTGTTACTTATGTTCTGATGTGGGAAAATCCAAGTTATTTCCAGGCTAATGATTGTGGGAAGGTCAATGAAAAGACTGGATTACCAATTTTTAGAGCCATACTGATCTAAGAATGTTAGTAAGGAGCCAAAATTCTCATCCCAGGAGAAAAATAATCACGATATTTGGAGCAATTTTGGTGCAACATTCATTGCTGATAAGCAAAATTATCATTTTGATAACATGGGAACTAAGAGCAAATTTCTAGTTATCAAATTGGTGAAAAGGAGATTTTCTTGTTTTATTCATTTGAATCGTTTTACTAGGAAGAGTTCCTTTAGAAGGAGAGAAGGAGCTGTGGTGGAGGGTTGGGGTTTTTCTTTTTCAGGACTAGCTTTCGCTTGTTACTTATGTCCTGATTCTGCCAAGATCATAGTCTTTTAAAGACCAATGATTGTGGAAGATTAATGAAAAGAGAGGAATACCAATTCTTAGAGCCATTTGGATCCAATAATGTTAGTGAAGAGGCGAAATTGCCATATCAGAAGAAAGATAACCACTATATTTGGAGCAATTTTGGGGTTAACGTTCATTGCAAGGAAGCAAAATTATTATTTTGATAGCATAAAAAACTAGATGTAAATTCGTCATAAAAAAAAACTAGATGTAAATTTCTAGTTATCACATAGATGAACTTTTCTTGTTTGAATTGTTGTCCAAGGAAGGGTTCTTTAAGGAGGGGAGAGAGGTGCCGTGGAGGGTTGGGGTTTGTTTTGTTCTGGCTGATGTCATGTGTGTTTTGTGCAACTCCGACTTTGTATCTCTTCCACCTCTTTACTTCCCTGGTATAAATAACTTGACTATCATTCTGATTACAAAATGGAAGAATTAAAAGGATTTGCGTGTGTGTTTGTTGTAGATCATGAAGGAAGATGATAACAACTGGCCGGAACCAGATAGAGTTGGTAGACAAGAGCTTGAGATTGTGATGGGAAATGAACACATATCATTCACTACATCTAAGATTGGTTCATTAATGGATGTGCAGACCAGTAATGATCCCGAGGGACTTCGTATCTTCTATTATCTTGTTCAGGTTATGATCTACAATAATTTTCTCTTTTTTACTTCTTTATGTGGATATGTCAAAAGCTTCTTGGAATAAGTTGCAATGTTGTACGTATTAATGTGTGAAAATGCAATATAAATAGCTCTGATAGAAATGCAAACATCATTCTGGCTATTTACATCCATATTTTATATTTTTATTACATATACATGTAGGTCTCATTTTATCTAGCGGAGTTTATTTTTAGAGGATCCTTTTTCTTCTTTCAAATGGTCTAGATGCACGATACTTTATATTATTATGTTTCACTTTTATTTGGAGCTGTACAAGCAATATGGTATTAGTCTTCATTAGCTAATATATTACTCACTCAAAGCAGATCAAGGATCCTAGTTGTAAACAGTTAAATGGTGGTTCATATGTGTAAATCTGTTATATGTGAACCTTCTGGACTTGATCTGGTTCCAATTACTGAGTTCCATAAGAAAAATTAACTCCCATCAAACTCCCTCTTTAGATTGCATTGGAAACTGGATGGTGAAGGCCTCTGTTCCATCTTTACAAGAATAGAGAAGAGTGACTTTGATTTGGAGATACTCCTCTTATTGCAGCTGGACTTAGTTTGTAGTCTCATTGCTGCATAATGCTGCTTCTATGGTTGCATACTTTCTCCTTTTTTTCATCTTCCACCCTTTCAATAACATGGTTTGATCATGAAGAGAAATTGATGGGTATTTATTATCGTTTTACTTCTTTTTTTGTTGGGTTGGGGGAGATTATAATTATTAGGAGTAAAAGAAAAGAAAGACCAATCGATATTAAGAATTCTTGCTGATCTTAGTCCTTTAACTTCCTACCTTGTGACAATAGTGATCCAGGATGGCAAGAAAGTAGGATATGGTATCAGAATTCAGAGGGGGGAGGGAGGTTTTTTTGGAGTTTAGACTTGAGAAGAACAATGGTGGAGGGGGCTAGGTGCGGAGAGGCCAGCGGAAAGGTTGAAGTCCGTGTGGTGGTATCATGAGGGACTTCAGATGGTCCAGGGATACAATGGCATTGAAGTCGGTCTGACTGTTTTGAGTGGTAAACATCAAGGAGAAGACTGCAATTTTTTTCCTTAGCATATTTTATGCACCAAAAATATATGAGATTGTGCATTGTTTAAGGAACAAAGCAGAAACTTTGGTATATAGAACTTTACAAAATGGAAACTCAGGCTCAAGTTGAAACTTATAAAAGTGTGAACTAGCTCAGCTCATGCCAGATGTGTAGTTACTACACCTCTGACTGGTATTGTGTTGTAATTGTGACGGCTTGACTTTGCGATGCGTCCTGTGCTTTTTGTGATGCATGTAGGGTAAGGCTGCATACAATAGACCTTTGTGGTCCAGCCTTTCTCTTGATCCCATGCATAGCAGGAACTTTAGTCCTGGCTGCCTGTGCTTATTGAACCTAGAATCTCCAAGTAATTTGAAGCCGCAGGCCAAAGGATTGCCTTAATAACTGTGGTCTCTAGTCCTACACTGTTAAAATCTAATGATCCTCTCACTCATTTAAAAAAAATCTCATGATCTTCTCTGTTCCATTTATGTTGGGAGTGATTCTCCAGGATTTCGTGTTCTCAATCAATTAGTTCCATTGCTTGGTTGAAATTATGGAGGAATTTAAGCTACATATTGTCACCCTAATAATGTTAAAATTTGCACTGGTGGTTGATTCTGAAGCACAACGACTTCCTTTTTTTTTTTCTTCATTTTCTGTAGTGCTGGTGACTGGACCGGCTCTTCCACCGGTTCCTGGTACCTCCCACCAGCACATGCATGAGGCAACTCTGCTAACCAAGACTTAGAAAGATGAAAAGTAACCACTTTAGCTTTTTATAAGCACATATTGAAGCTACTTGGAATATGAAGAGGCTGGATGGATTAGGTGTCTTGTGAGAATGTTGTTAGCAAGTGACTTTTGAATAAAGATGTTCTATTATCTGTAGCGGAATATAGTAAACTAAGAGGAGATGTTTCTTTCCTTTTTTCTTGGGGGTGGGAGGCTAGGGGTGCGTGGAGGGGTAAGGGGGAACAGTAGTTTCTTGGACATGCATTTAATAAAATGTATGAGTTGCCAAAGATTCCTGTGAGATTTTCTCATTTCATAGAACTAAACTATAGTACGTCTCCTGAACTAAAGAAGGGAAGAAATTAAACTCCCACTTGATTTCTTTTGATCTAATTAATTGTTAATTGAAAACTTGCTGCAAGTCTGCAACTGCTGACATGTTATTATCTTTTAAAGCAGAGTATGATTGATGCATTTCTTTTAAGTTTGTTTCAGCAGCATGTGACTGTGGATTTGTCATTGCAGGATCTGAAGTGTTTTGTGTTCTCTCTCATCTCGCTCCATTTCAAGATCAAACCCATTTAACTCGTTCTTATGGTGTATGCTAAACGTTAGCTGGATGTGCTCAGCCTCATGTTTTGAATGTGTTGAATCGTGTATCCAAAGAGATAGTGCCGTTTGATGGTGTTATGTTTTTTTTGAAATGTGTGGACAAGTCTTTGTAGACCTTGTTTTTGTCAGTAAAGATAACTGTTGTGTGCTGTTTACCATTTATCTGCATATGTTTGCCGTTTCTGTCGCTGTATATTTAGTAGGTCATCTCTGTAGCAACATGGGAGGGTAAATAATCCATCTTAATTAACAATTTTTTTTGGCATCTTTGCCTTTTTCCCTTCCAGATGCTTCTAAAAATAAACAAGGTTTCTCCGGCCCTTTTTCATTGTGCACGAGAGGTGGACCAAATTCCACGTATGCTTCGTTTTCCGCATACATGCTATGTCCATATATTTTTAAATAAATAAATAACATATCACATGCTTAGACAGATATTATATTTTCAACCCCCACGAAAGTCTAGAAACAGAAACAAAACTTGAATTCTTCTAGTTAAAGAATCATCTATGCTACGTCTTCCTAAATTATAGTATTAAACACATGAAACTTTTAACGCATGTAGATTGATGAATTCTGACTGAAAAGGCTGTAGGTAGGGGAACGGAAAATCACTCATTCAACCAACTCAATCTAGCCTAACGTATGTTACAGTCATATTATCAAACTTATGTTTATGTTCAAAATTATTGTAATATTGTTTTTTTTATTATTATTACCCTTTCGATATTCTCAAACTATTTTACTAGAAAATATAAAAACAATTCACTCCAAAATATGATCTAATGGTCAATAAAGTAATTGAGACTATGAAATTTTAGTTCAAATTTCCAAACACCAAATGATTCTTCCTTTTTATGATGATATACCAAAAGAAGTCTCAATAATTTTGTGAACAGGGGTTATAGATTTTTATAGGAATATACTAGTGGTGTAAAAGAAAAAGTAATAAAACATTATTATAAGGAATATGTTCATGACATTTCCCCCAATACTTATCCAAACAAAACTTATTATAGATCGACAATGCTCCTCAAGACTTGTCTCCCTTCTTCCACCATAACCACCACCACAACATCTCCACTCATTTCCTTCTCCAAATCCTCTCTTCTTCTTCTTCCTTTCTCCCAAAACCCCCGTAAAGTTTCTTCAACCTTTCCTCGCACTTCCAAAACCCCATCTCTCTACTCTCCACCGAAGATGAGTTGGCTCAACAAATTGGGTTTTGGTGCTCGTACTGATACTCCAATGGATTCTTCTTCCTCTGCAATTCCACAAGGACCTGACACGGACATCCCTGCCCCAGGCCAACAGTTTGTCCAATTTGGAGCGGGATGCTTTTGGGGTGTTGAATTGGCGTTTCAGAGAGTGCCTGGTGTTACCAAGACAGAGGTTGGATATTCACAAGGGTATTTGGATAATCCTACCTATGAAGATATATGCTCTGGGAATACCTTTCATTCAGAGGTTGTTAGAGTTCAGTATGATCCTAAGGAGTGCAATTTTGATACCTTGCTTGATGTATTTTGGGATCGGCATGACCCCACCACCCTCAATCGACAGGTGTGTTTCTGAAATTTTTTTATTTTTATTTTGTTTGTGGTGGTGAATAATGGTTGAATTGTTTTGTTTTGGATGGAATTGTGCCATTTTGCTTAACCCCAAATGGTTTGAGTTGAGTTCTGGTAGAGAAATTGATGTTAGAATCTTGTATTTCCATGGTTTGTTAATGTGGTTGATTTGTAAGTAGTTAAGAGCTTATTCCCTGTAGGTTGGGTAGCTGTATTTGGTCACTTTTGCTAAGCCTGTTGTCCAATTTGAGTCTTTGTGGGGGCATTCAATAGTATGCATAGTTCGGGTGTGCTCATCAGGTATTTATTGGCTACAAAGTAGCACTAGAAGCATGTTTAGCGTAGTTTTGTATTCATTATTGCTGAGATAATGGTCTACTTCTTCACATCCACCATCCAATGCATGCGGTTATTGATAGACAGAAGAATCATGGTAAAATGTCATTAGGTACATCATCAAAATGCTGAATTTTCTTAAAGATCGTCTTGTTGAAGATCATATCTTCTAGTTTGAGGATTTGGTATCCAGTTATTTTTTAAGGGGCAACCTCTGTGATTTTGGTTCGTTTTTGGATGTTCTAAAAGTGGACTATTATAAAATTTGGAGTTCTTTCTATTGAGTTTCACTTATGCCATGAAATGCAATATAGGAAGCTTACTATGTCTCCTGTGACATTAAGTACCTAGATGGCTAAATAAATGGGCAGCTCTGCATTACCTTCAGAGTTTATTTCATTAGCATCGGGATTTTGTTAGTAGCCAATCATTCTGACATTACAAATTCTGTCTGAAGCACACTTCTCAATGGGCTTCCATGTGTAGATATAAAATGAGATAAATGGTAACAGTAATTTGGACACTTCTTCTTAGCTTTCTTTTTCTGGATGACTTGTAGACTGTTGGTAATGGTCGAGCTTCAAGTTCCTGTGGTTATTTTCTCAAAAAAGGTACTTCTTTTTAAAGAGTTCTCAGATGTTTGGGCAAGCTTCTAGGAAAAAATAAGTGATTTTAAGCGGTAGCAGAAGCTATTTTTTGCCACGGGGAAGAAGTAGAAATTGCAGCTTTGCTAGTAGAAAAATTATTTTATTCAAGGAAAAAGTACCTTACCGGAAATTCTTACCAACTATTCATCCTTAGTTTGAACTCATATATCTCTAAACTATAAACAGAATTATACAATACATAGACTCACACACACCAAACTATCCCTCCTTAATACATATTGAATGATGTACTTTGATATGTACAAGTCGTCATATAAGAATAAAGTAATTATGTATAATTTTTCATTTTGTTACTTCAATTTAATTATACTTATATTGATTAAAAAAATAACATGTGTTGTGAGATTCTCTCGTCTGCATTTTGTTGAAATAAAATTGGAAAACTTCATTAGAAAACCTCATATGTCCTTTTCGCAATTTAGCACTTAAAAAGCACTTTTTGAAATGTTGGCTAAATACAAATGACTTCTTTAGTACTGTCAAATGGATTTGTCAAACACATGTTGCTATTTTAACAGAAGTGCTTCCCAAAATAAGTAGATTTTGGAAACTTGGAAAGATGGACTCTTGGACCTTCCATGTCTCACCAATTGCAAGTTTTTTTATTCCTATTTTGGGAGTAGCTCCAGTGGTCTTGGGTACCTCTTACTGTGAATTTTTCGTTAATGGTCATTATGTACTAAATAATTGTGGATACAAGCTTTAGAGACAGCAGTGGTTGTATAATTTATCTAACAGCTTGTTTGTGCTGTTTGTGTAGGGTAATGACGTTGGCACCCAATACAGGTCTGGAATTTACTTCTATACACCTGAGCAAGAGAAGGCAGCACTAGAATCGCGAGACAGACAGCAAAAGATATTGAACAGGAATATTGTTAGTGAGATCTTGCCTGCTAAGAAATTTTACAGAGCTGAGGAGTATCATCAACAGTACCTTGCAAAGGGGGGTCGCTTTGGTTTCAGGCAGTCTGTTGAGAAAGGATGCAACGATCCCATCCGATGCTATGGTTAAGGCCGCTCTGTTTGCAGAAGAGAAATAAATGGATTCCCTGTTTGTTCTTGTAAGCTATGTTTTGTTTATAGGCTTGAAATTGTGATTTTATACTAGTGTATTTATTTCATCGACCTGTTATATAATTTACAAAAGAACAGCCAACTGTATATTATTGCAGTTTCAGGTTATTTCATCTTTGTTAGTGTCATTTCTCATATTAAAACTTGCATAAGATATATTGTAGATATATTGGATGATTTCAAGACTTCTTTAATTTTATAAGGGCCACCATAGATTGTAAATAGACTAGCTATTAAGTGGTTATAGTGTGTTTGATCAACTCTGTAAATTTATTCGTTGATCATATAAATCTAATGTTGAATATTCCACCTTATTCCATCAAACTTGGGATTATTTTATCCCCACCCCAGAGAGGGGATAAATTAGTTCAACGATTTAATCCCAAGATAATTTAGTTAGCATACCAAGCAATATCTAATGAATAATTGTAAGCTACACAATTTATACAGAAATTCTAGAAAAAAAACGTCTAGAAAACAATAGCTGCTGCAAAGCAAATGCTGGCAAAAGAAGTGTCATTTTCTCTTTTGTTCAAGTGCTTGATGCAGGAAATAAGGAACTGAAAGTAATAGCTGTTCAAGCATTGCAAAATACAGTAAGCCGAAAATCCATGAAAGCTGAACTAGAAAAATTTCAGTTCCTTAATACAACCATGTGACAAGCTGGTATTCATTGCTACATGTCCACGAAAAAAACTCATCCGCTGATAAGTAGTTCGAAATTTCAGGCTGTAGAAACAAGATTAAACAAATCACTCAATTGAGTCACACAACCAAAAGCATACAAGAAATAAACTGAAGAGAATCAGCAACTGAACAATCATATAGTGATTCAATGAAGAATATTTATGAATTCGTGTACAAAGTGCACTACTTGATACGAAAACACACATTTGCAGTTTAGACAAATGTTTCTTTTAAGGATTTTGGTCCTGCCTGGATGGTAAGTAAGCCTTATTTCAGCAAGTCTAAAACTAAGAGGCCGAATAAGTATTAACTCCCTCATGTGGTTATACAACCATTTAAGTTATTCTACATCCAAGACCAACAAATGTCATAAAAAGTAGGAAATTAAGCATAATGAATGTTACAAGAGATCAAAGTTTGCACAATTAAACGTAAATGGAATAACAAGGGATCAAAATGTTGAAATGACAAGTGCACAAAGATTATAAAACATATACTTCAAATATCATATCAAGAGGAATAGTCTTACATGAGTAGTTCTTCAGTACATTCTCCCCTCACACTTCCGAGAGCCACATCTACAATTCTTTCTCTTCATATCGCCATTTTTATCAGAAACATGGTCAACATGGTAGTTGTAGTGATAAGTAAGCTCCTCTAATGGAGCAATACTCTCAGAAGCGAAAAACATTATGTGAGGTACTCTCTTATCACCATGGTAATACATGACATTTTCAGCATAAAGGTTTGGTGAGCAACTATGGTTGATAAATCTTCCAATATTCCCATATATTAACGCATCAAGAGTAAAGCCATCTTCATCCTTCCTCATCAAAGAATTTGACTCAACCTTGAGGTTATTATTATGCGCAACATTCCTTTTGGGGATTTCTTCATCATAATTGCCAATATCAAACAAATACTCATCATGGTCTATTCTATTTTCAGCTTCCTTTTCATCAAGCAACTCCCCAACATATTCACATATAAACCTACCGCATGTGACATAATCTCGTGACCTCAAACCCCATCCTCTCGAATCGGTCTTGAAAACCTCCAAATGGTTTCTGGCTAATTTTTTTTGGGACATTTGCAAGATGGACCACACTCATAAACACAGAGGTTGTGCTCTAACAATAGAGGCTGAGCCTCTTGTGTTGAATGACCTCTCCATTCCTAGAAGCAAGAAGCACTCATTGCTCGGCATCCCAGCATCCTTGTTGTATTGCAACCTTGAGGGCCTAGAGATATAATACCAATCTGGATTATGCATGTGTAATATGTGTAAGTGTGGGGTGAGTCTCTCATTCATCATTGCATTGACAGCAGGTATCTTCTTCTTCTCTTGGGAGACATCATAGTCACAACAAACAAAACAAACTGCAAAATTTTTTTTTTTTTTTTTTTGACAAATTGATTTACCTTGACTAACTTTGCTGGCCGTGACACTAGTTCACGAGTGAGTTTTGGTTGGCCAAGATTTCTTTTCAATTCAAACTTGAAACTGTATTTTCCAGTTGGGGCTCTTTCTTCCCAACACTTAGTCACGGTGTAGAGACCATCGTAAATGTATCTTATATCATTCTTTTCACCATTCACTCTTTGTCGACCACAAATAACCCTCACCGGATATCCCAAGTCCATGGAGTTCTTCAAGGCAAGATTACCCCCTTCAAGCTTTTGATCTTCCACTCTCTCATTAACAGATACTTTTGGATTCCCACCTTGACCTACATAAATGAATGTTTCAGAAGATATGGCCTCGTTGTCATACCGACCAGAATCAACAATGCTAGATGCAACATCTTTTCTGCCAAGAGTCACATAATTGATACCCTTAATAAATTGGTGATGTAGTCCGATCATAACAAGTTCCGCCCTGAACCGGAATTGATCCCCAATTTGAACTCCAGGAACATCTCCAAAAGTCCACTCACAATTTACCCACTTTTTCTGTTTTTTCAAAGCCATTGCTGCCTCTATATGGATTCTTCTTTTGGACCGTCCTTCATGTTTTTCTGCTCTATCTTCTAGCAAAAGTTTAGTATATTCGTCATCAAAAAGTTTCAGAGTCTCTCTAACTTCTTTCACTTTCTGAATATGTTCATGTTGAGTCGACAATCCATTACGCGAAACACCACACATGACAGCAGAATTCCTTAAATCTTCTTGAGATACTCCGAGATCTATTTGCTTCTTCTTGACTACAGATGCATCTTCAAAAATTACCTTGCACTTGTGTAGGGGTTCCGGACACCTAACTGCTTCTTCCTGCACGATCTCATCCTTGCCCCCTTTCTTACCGGCACTTGGGGTCTTGAGACCTGATTTTAATGAGTTCGACTCGGAGCAGGATAAAATGCAAATTTCATCATTGTCTACCCGACTCCTGGATTCATCGTCAGGAACTTCTTCGTAATGAACTCTCTTGCTTGTTTCCTTACTAGGTTCATTTCGAGCTTCAATTAGATTTTCTTGTGAAACAATAGCAGGCAATTCTGGTTCAATAAGCTCGTCTTTTATAAACCAATCACGTGTATTTCCTGTATCAATTGATGGATTTTGGAGAACCCGATTAACCAAGACTTCATGCTGCTGATTTCCATTAGTAGGTTGACATGAGGTATCCTGATGACTTGAATCACCAGCCTCTTTTGGACGCGCACCTGTTGCAGCCAAATCATCTTCTGGCACAAAAACAGTTAAAGGCTCAGCTGACCCAACCACATTCATATCAACTTCAGAACAACTTTTGATCTCAGAATCAACAGAGCATAGAGTATCACTTCCATTCTTCTTTTCAGGAACACAGGGGCCACAATTCTCCGGAAAACTCCTCGTAGAGTCGACTTTTACACTCTTGGTATTCGATGGAAATTCCAGGTAGGTCTCTTTGCTTCCATTGTTTTGACAAACAAATGAACCACAATTTTCAGGGAAATTGCGGGTAGCATCGACTTTTACGCGCTTAAATGTGGAGGGAGATTTAGTATCAACCATCTGATGAAGTTTCTTCTTCCCTAACATCTCTGAGGGACTCATATCCGCTAGCACAGACTTCTACAATGTATAAAGTGCATACAACTTAAAACCCTTACAAAAGAAAAACCCAATTTTACTGGTTACAGTATAATATCGAACAATTTTACGATAACACAAACACATTACATGATTATCAACACCTAACAAGATAAAAGCATTATGAATTTTTGAATCGAATCCAAAATGAAAAACGTTATAGCAAAGCAAGAAGAAACAAAAAGAATACAGCCTAACAAGCAATGAAGAAGAGTAACGAAACTCACATTCACATTCACATTAGCGTTAAAGGAGAGCAGAACTCTGAAAGCCTACGAAAATGGCAGTTTTTTAACTTGAATTTGGGAGGGAGATTAGTGCCATAGAAAGAGGCGAGGTGGAACGCATTAAATTAGTGGGTCGTTATAACGCATTAAACTAGGCGAAGTAGAAGTCATTAAAAGATTAATTACTCAAGTTTAATTAAACTTTTTCTACGGAAAATAGTATTGGAGGGCAGAATGACTCAAGTTAGGGCTGATTAATGACTAGTCACCAACTTGAGTTGTGGTGCTGTGGTGAAATTGTTTCGCCCTTAACCAGAAGTTTGGAGTTCAATCTTGGATACATATAAAATCTTGTTGGGAGCGCATATGTAATTTGATTCATGATAAATGTAATCAAAATATTTTTGAAAAGACATTTTTTTATTTGATATAGAAAAATAATAATTTGATTAGGTAACTTAAAATTATAAAAGAACAAATAAAATAATTAAAATGTAATAAGAATTGAGCAAGTTGAATTTTGACCCGCAATTAAGCCATACTAATTATTTAGGCCTGTGAAGGGTCAGGTTCTATCAGATTGGGTTAGGCAAGTTCAATTAAGGGAAAATTTAATCCGACTGGTCCGGAGTACGGGTTGGGGAGACTGGTTCCAACCGATAATAAGAGGGTTCAAAATCTGAGAAGTAAACACACGAACTAGTGAAGGGAGTTCGACATCTATTATACATACCTAAAAAATAATTTTAACCATGTATAAATAGTAATATTTTTCACCGAGCAGGTTCGGATGAACCCCCTCATTATATGTTGCCTCCGTCCCTGGGTCGAGTTCTACCAGACTGGGCCAGATCAGTTCAGTTCAAGAAAAAGTCAATCTGGATGGTCCGAGGTACGGGTTGAGGAGACCGGGTCCAATCAAATTGGGTTAATTCAGATTTATTTAGACTTGTGAGGGGCCGGGTTCTACCGAACCGGTTCAACTAAAAGTAAATCAATCTAGCTAGTCTGTGGTACGAGTTGGGGAGACCGGTTCTAGTCGAGCTAGGTTAATTATGATTTATTTAGGCCAGTGAAGGGTTGGGTTATGGGTCGAGTTATGCCGGACCGGGCGGATTTATATTAAAATAATATTTTAAAAATATTAATTAAAAAATAGTTTTTAAAAGTATTTCAATATTTATATAAAAAAAGGGAGAAACTGCTTAATTAAATATTCCTACCATATTTACTAATTCTCGCTATAGTTTGAAATTAATTACATTTCATATCGCTAAATTAATAATTTTATATACCATTTTTAAAGTAAGATACTCCTAGATACATATTTTTTGCTACCAGCTATACTAAAATAGGGAGAGAGGTGAGCGAGAGCAGGAGGGAGGGAGCAAGATTTGTCTATGTATCCCGGATACATGCGAATCACACTAGATACATGTATATATCTAGTGTAATTCACATGTATATCTAAGATACCATATATATAAGAGAGTGGCGAGAGCAGCGAGCGAATTGGGAGGGAGGCGAGAGAGGCAAACAATAGATTTGTCTATGTATCCCATATATATATGAACCCACTTAGATATAGTGTATCTAGAACAACCTAATTTTAACCCCATATGTCCCAAGATACCAAATTCTGCTGAGATTCATAATATTGCAAAACTAGCATGTATCTAAATAGTTAGCACCTAAACTAGTGAAATTTCTATGAGTTACCCATAAAAAGTTACCGACTTAAGGTTATTGTTTAACCGAGCCGAATTATGTATCTGATAGGTTTTTACCAGGTTTACCGATCTCAATCAACTAACACCCCAAAAGTATTTGTGTGGGTCTGATTTATTGTATAATCTAACCCAACCCTGCCCTTCTACATGGACCAGTCTAATCCTAACGGAAACAACCGATCCCGGATCAGCCCACACATTAGACACCCTTAGGTGAGGCTTCACACAATCATGGAAAAGGGGAAAAGACAAGAAGATTCAAGGGAAACCATCATGGTGCTCCCCCAAGGATCCAAACTCGGACTCCGGACGGGAAAGAACGTTTCATACGCAACACTAAATCATGTCACCCGAGACTTATATATATATATATATATACACACACACCATAAAGAAAAAAAAAAAACTTACACCAGGGAGATTAAACTAAAGAATTTCAAAATATCAAAGAAAAGAAACAACTTACTTGAAGTGTGATTTCAAATGTTGGCTTAATAAGATCCAAACGCTTTCAAAAGCCAAAAACCCCACAACACAAAAGGTTTCCATGGACCACAAAAATATAGTATGGAACAAGGGTCAAGGGTATGCCAATATACCAAAATTCCTCTTTATACTGAACGTAAATATAAGGTATGCAGTTGATTCCTTTTCAAATTGGGTTTCTTCTAAGTGATACACAAACTTACCATTACTAATCGAAAAACTACCTTATTAGATATACATTCATACCATATATATTAAGTCTATTTATACCATATTTTAAGTTAGATATATTGAGATTAGTGGTGACAAATGGACGGGTTGGGTCAAATTTGGGCGGGTTGAAAATGGGTCAACATAAAATGGGTAATAATTCAACCCGCCCATATTTGATATGGGTAAAAATGGATTGGGTAACTAGTTTACCCATATTTTCATGAGTAAATAGTACTCTACTTAAGAATTCAACATAGAGAAAATATTTTAGTCTTTTTTTAGATAATAAATATAGAAAATACTTCATTTAGTTTTATTGTATCATAAAAGTAAAAAAAAAATCTTGTAACTTTTCAATATAAAATAAATTTATGTAATAACAAGGGGAAACTATTTTTAATTTCAAAGTAAATGAATATTTGCATTTTAGGACTAAAACATGCTTAATGCACTTTAAGCAATGTCAATATTAATACATGATTTGCTTATTTTACACTATTATTTATTATCCAATATAAAATTAAACAAATAAAAAAATATAATGATAATTAACAAAAGAAATGTACATTTAAAATATATATTTTTGGAGGGCCAAATACTTCACCTTTTCAATTATAGAGAAAAATAATTAGTTCTATAGAAGAACGTAAAAAGGAAGAGAAGTTGAAATATTTTTAGTGATATTATGAATTTTGAGTAAATAAAAAAGTTAAAGCAAAAATATTTTTATAATTTATTATTTTATTTTATGGGTTGAATATGGGTATCAACCCATATTTTACCCATGTAAAAAGTTACTCACCCAACCCATTAAAATATAGGCGGGTTAGCTCATTTTGCCGGCACTAATTGAGATACATCAGTCTTCAAAAATAATCTAAAATAGAACCCTTAATTATCCACTTACTTAATATTCTCCATAATTTATACACTCATTCCAAATCAACTAACTCACATTTTATTTATCATTCTCTCTTACTTTTGAATTATAAACCCACCTCCATTACAACTTTTTCAGCATGGAGAAAAAGTCCAATACTACTTTGTTCCCCTTTCACTAAATTGTTATATAAATTTATTTATATGCGCATGCATATATATGCATATTGGTAGTATAGTTTTGAAGATTGATTCTATTGGATTAGCGAATGTCGTAGTAGCATCAAAAGGCACGAGCCTTTTAGATCCTTTAACGCCTTTGGGAGAATTACCCTTTGTTGATCGTTTTTTGCCGTATGTCGAGGCTTATTGTTGCTCAAAAAATGACATGAAGATTGCATCGCTTTCTATTTTCTATGGTGGATGGGTTGCATTTTTTAATGTCACTAACGACGAGGTGGAGGATATTCTAAAGGCATAATATATAAATATGCCTTTTCACTTGGCTTCTTTTGACATCTATGTCCTCTAGCTTTGAGTGTGTACAAGTAGACACTTAAACTTGTATAAAATTGAATAAAAGACACATTTATCCTACGTGGAATCCTACATGACAATTTTTGTCCTATGTGACGTTCTACATGTATTATGCCATGTGGGATGTGTGTCTACTTGTGCACTCCAAAAGTTGAAGGAAATAGATACCAACTGAAGTCAAATTAAATGTCATATTTATGTATTATGCATGTTCTAAAGTTTGCATAAAGGTAAAAAAAAAATATGGATGTTTTTCTTGTAGAGAATAGCAGAAGAAAATTATAATTGGAGAACCCTTTTGCTAGCCCAAGATCGTTAACTAAGATTTGGAGATTCAACTAAGGAAGAGAAAGCTAGAAAGGAGAACTTGTTTATGGAAGAAGACTCTTGAATTGTCTTTGTTTTGGGTTGTTCTTGGGTTTCTTACAAATGTACAAGACTACCCATATTTATACTTGTTCATGGATGGTTCTAAAATTTTTTCTAGATACTTCTACAAAGAAACTTCTAGTGAACTTTATCTTCTAGATATCTAGATATTTTTTAAGATAATTATCCTAGACTATTCTAGAAACATTACTAGAACAATTTATCATATTCCAAAAAATCAACTTTAACTTTTTCACACCCCCCCCCCCCCTTTAAAGTGATTTTTTGAAAACTATCTCACACTTGATGTGGAAGAACTCAAACGAAACTTTGCGTCATGTCTTGGTGAAGATCTCAATAATTTCTTCTGTAGTCCTCTTGGTTCTTCAAATGATGAAGATTCTTCATCAGTAATTGATCCAAGGGAATTATCTCCTTGTTGAGTACTCAGACTCCCCTTTTTTCTTAGCTTCTCGACATTTGTACTATTCGGATAAACATCTGTGATGGACAAATTTGGAACTCTAGAGTTCAAGATTCTGGAACCTATTCCTTCTACCGAATCTCCATAAACGAAGGAAACTTTATTAGGATCAGTCTCTTCATTTGAGTTGGTGATGAACTGATCATCAATTTCTTGCGAAGCCTCATCACTAGCACAAGATCCACCACCACATTTTCTTCTCAGTTCTTTAATAAAATGTTTGTCATTTTTCGAGCTTCCAATAATTATGTTGACCGTTTCTCCACCTAAAATTTGGCCTTCAAGGTCAACTTCCTTATCTATTTGATATTCATCATCTCCATTTTCTTCCAATATTTGTTCTAAGCCAACTATTGACCTCGATATGGCAAACGATTGACTAGAGACTTCAGGTTTCAATAAACCTTCATTAATGATTTCTATGTGAAGGTCACCACTGACATATATAGTTTTAGGCACTGCTTGTTCAGAATCTACTTCTTTGATTTCTTCGATAGAAGCTACCATATCACCAATATGAAAATCTTCAGAAGTTTCTTGCTCTATACTAATGACATTAGTGTCTTGATTCTCCATGTGATCTATTGCATTATATTCTAAATTCTCGATCCAATCTCTTTCAAGATTGATGGAAATCATGACATCTATTGCTCAAGCCACAGCTACTAAACACTTTTTCCACTCTTCTTCAGCAACTTTTTGAGTCATATTGCTCTTCTTGGCTTGATAATACCTTTTTATGTGCCCTACTTCACCACAACGATAATATCTGATAGGCTTCTTACCAGAACAATTAGAAGACTCTTCCTTCTTTCCAGACGAGCTTGAATCACCTAAAGATCGAGAGTGCGACATATCTCTTGATATTCATTTGAAGTTTCTCTTGTCGGCTAGAAGAGCATCTCCTTGTCCATCTTTGACAAACACACTAGCCAAATGTTTGGCTAGTAATTCCTGTGACGACAACAAATTTTCAAATTCTTCCAATGATAGATGTTGAGCCCATCCTTGAATCAACGTCACAAATCGAATATATTCAAGTTTCAACCCACGAATGACTATTCTTCTCATTCGTGTTTCAGAAATAGCCTCCTCTGATTTCAATAAACATATCTCAGAACATAAGTTTTTAATCTTTAAAATATACTCCGAGATAGAAATATTACCTTGAGTGGTGTTAGCCAATTCATTCTCCAATATCGAATTCGCAGCCGAGCTTCATTCTTCTTGTTGAATAAACGATCCAAGTGTCCTCCATATTTCATAAACTGATTTACACTTTATAATATGATCAAATAAATCAGAGGAGATTGTCCTCTTCAGAATGAACTCCGCCTTCGTATTAATCTACTTCCACTTCTTGTATGCACTGCTATTGGTTAGTCAGTAGGAGGACTTGTGTTACTCCCATTCACAACATCCCACAAATCCTCACCCACAAGGTATGATTCCATATATGTCTTTCATACCTTGTAATTGAACTGATTTAACAACTCCATCCCCAGGCGAATAACACGACCGCTAAAATCCATCTACACAAATTAGTTGAATCTACCACTAACTCGATCTTGAAATAAAATCCATAAGCCAACGTATGACTATGGCTTTAATACCATGTAGAGAATAGCAGAAGAAAAGTATAATTGGAGAACCCTTCTGCTAGCCCAAGATCATTAACTGAGATCGGAAGATTCAACTAAGGAAGAGGAAGCTAGAAAGGAGAACTTGTTTATGGAAGAAGACTCTTGAATTGTCTTTGTTGTGGGTTGTTCTTGGGTTTCTCACAAATGTACAAGACCACCCATAGTTATACTTGTTCATGGATGGTTCTAGAAATTCTTCTAGATACTTCTACAAAGAAAATTCTAGTGAACTTTATCTTCTAGATATCTAGATATTTTTTAAGATAATTATCCTAGATACTATCCTAGACTATTCTAGAAACATTACTAGAACAATCTATCATATTCCCAAAAAATCAACTTTAACTTTTTCACATTTCTGTCATAAAAACAATTGTTTGTGGAAACAATAAGTGGAGATTTACGCATATATCTGACACGTTATTGAGTTAAGAATATATGTAGCTAGTTTTATCAGTATATCTGATAAATATATATGCATCTGATAATATATACACATGTATTTGAATAGGAGTTCATGAATCTGATAAAGTGTAGATATTTAAGAGTTGAGATACAATGTATCTAGTTTTTACCAATGTATCTGACTAAGTAAATATGTATCTGACAAAATATATATTTGTATCTGAGTAAGTATTCTTGTATATGACACTACATGCTGCTAGCATATCTGGCACATTATTTAGTTTTTATCAATGTATTTAAGGACTTGCTTATGCTGTTTGTAGTATATTACTGCAGTTTTAGGTTGTTTCATCTATGTTAGTGTCATTTCAAGAGAAAGTTCTCACATCATACTTACATAAAATATTGTAGATATTTGAATGATTTTCAAGACTTTTAATTGTACAAGGGCCAACATATATTGTAAAAGACTAGTTAATAAGTGGCTAATTATCAAACTGGTTGTCCCATTTTCAATGTCCAGTGGAAGCTTCATCTTTGTCAATGACTCGATAAATTGCTGCATACTCTTTCATGTATAGATCCTCAATATCTTGTTAATCTCATTAGGAATTCCAATATCTGTCAAAGACAACATAAAGTCACTAATTAGTCATTCTTTACTTATTTGCTAAGTTACAAAGGAAACTACAGTGAGGTTTACCAAGCAACAATACCATCGGTAGCATTTTTATATGACATCTGTGGCTCCATTAAGATGAATAGAGTGAAAAAAGGGCAAGAAAAGAGTGAAATTATGAAAGAAATGACAGATGAAATTAAACTACTGAAGAAGGACAATAAAGAAGATGTAATTCTTCATAACTAATATGGATTGATATGCAACACAAGTTTAAAATTTTTAAAACTAACCTTGTAGGTACAATTGTGAATGAAAAGTATGTTTCTTACCAAAATTGGGTTTTCTTTTTCTTAAAAGGAAAACGCAAAGTCTTCATATTTGCTAGTTCTTGTTCTTGTAGGAAAATGTTTATAACTCTATAAATAGAGATTCATTGCTTCTAACTTGGTAGCATTCACAATATAGTCCTATGGGCATTGAGAGTTTTGTGGGGGAGAAACGGTGAGACACAAGTGATACGTTATCACTTTGTGTAAACCTCTTTGTATTTCGGGTGAACTGTGTGAGGTTATTCCTCTCTATATTTTGTACTCTCTTTTATATAGTGATAACTCATCACAAAATACAGGTCAATTGACCGAACCACATTAAATGTTTGTGTCTTTTGGAATATTTCGCGCTTGTCTTTTTATTCATGATCTTTCAAGATTTGCTTTGCTAGCTTTCGCATGACACTTGATTATTTCGATCCTAACAAAGTGCCCATTTATGCCTCCAAAATATTACAGGCCACAAAGTTGTTGACAAGGATTTTTATGGCCAGCTATCTTGCTGTAGTTTAAGGTATGCATGTACATGGATGGTTGTTCCAATGCTTTACATTCCAGCAGGTTAGTGTAATGACCTGACCCAGTCATTATGAGTAGGTTCATATAGAAAGAATATGAGCCAGAAAATTTTTCGGGTTGTCACTTTAAAATTCTTGACTAGGTCAGCCTCAGATGAAATCTAGTTTGGGTGAGATCTAGGGCCACCTGGGAAGGGGTGGAGTCTTTTGTTGAGATTTGACTAATGTATACTTGTATCCAAGACATTAATGAGTCCATAAGATATTTTGAAATCGAATTCGGGTAAGTAAAACTCCCGAAATTAAACTTGGCGTGAAAGGTATGTGTTAGAATGTCAAGGAAAGAAGTTGTGTTGTAAAAAGAGCCTATTTCTGAATGTTGAGCCATAAATCCTTCATTGATCTTGCTATAACAGACGGTATCTAATGGAATGTATGCATCCACTGGTGATCACAAGACCAGGTCCTTTAACACAATTAAAGTACTGAAAGTAAATAATTGGAAGTAAAATAGGCACACACGTTTTACGTGGAAACCTCCTTGCTCAAGGGAGTAAAACCACAACCTGTCTCACAGGATTTCAAACTGTTTTCACTAATCACCAAGCAAAAGTGAAACACAGATTACAACCACACCAAAGGAGATTAAACTCTTAATCTCACACTAAGTAATACGCCTATTACTTATTAAGCCTAAACAATGCATCCATTGACCACTATATTAACCATCACTAATTAATATAGACTTTAACCATAAGACACACAGTTAACTCTAACAATGTCCTTACAATGACTCACACAAAGATTTGAAACGTTTCTAATAAGAGTGAAACGAATCCTACAAGTTCAGTACAATACAAGCATTCAAAACTATAGCCTCCACAGAAAGCACTACTTTTGCTGATCAGGTCCCTTGCTGTATTTTTGTGTTTGAAGCTTGATTTCTCTCTCTTTGAATGAATAAATTTTCCAAGTTCTTTGTCACTTTGATTATATCAATCAAGAAAAATTATTAACCAGTGGACAAACAACCTTGTCCAATTCTATTGGTAAAGTATGCTGACAGCTTCACCAACTCACTGACAAGACAACTTTTCAGCTGTATACCATTTTGTACCTGGACGAGAGCACTCTGATGGGGACTGGGTCCCTGCATTTGTGAGGATCATCAAAATACTGAAATACATCACTATCCCACTATAGAGGGGCTCAGACCGCTATAGCGAGGTAAGTTGTTGCTATAGCGAGACAGGGGCCGCTATAGTGACATAGTCAGTATTTTATGCAAAAAACTTCCTAAAATCCTCATTTTATGCACTTTGAGTACTTGAAACTAGGAGGGGCGATTTTGGGCAGTCTGCATAAATTTTTTTATGAAATTCATCAGTAAAGGTAAGAATTCGACTCTCTAATCTTGTAAACTACTTCTTAAGCCTTAAAAACGGTGGTTGCTATTGGGGGGAAGGTTTTGACATGATTTCATGGTAGGAAAGAGCCCTAAGTTGGGGAAAATGATCATATTTTGGCCGGGGTTAGGATTTGTTAAAATCCAGGTAAATTAATTGGCCATTAGTGATTGATTATTATTTGCACGACTTATTTTAGATCAAGAACAAGTTGAGACACTTCGCACCAGTGGCGGATCTATGTGTGCGGGTGGGGTACCACGACACCCAATGATCTCGGAAAAAACTTTATATATATATATATATATATGTATATATGTATGTATGTATGTATGTATATATGTATAAAAAATAAATATGTATTTACTTTGCCACCCACTAAACAAAATGTTGAATGGTTCAATTGGCACAATTTGCCACCTTAGCAACGCGAATTTGATTCTCGCTGCCAGTATGTTTTTTTTTGTTTGCTCTTGTCGTGTGACCTTTTTTTTTTTTCCTTTTTCACTAATTAATGTGTAACAGGCTTTAGTTTTTTTTTTTTCTTGCATTCATTTTTATTTATTTACTATTCTTTATTAATTCAAATTGACTCCTTTTCATCATAATTAATTTTTAATTGTTTTTTACTTTCTCTTTCACCAGTTATTAATCTCTTGATATGAGCATTATGTGTTTATTCTGTTTTTGGTTTTCTCTTGTCTTGGTGATAGTTTTTTTCCTTTTTCATTAATGTGTAAACGACTTAAGTTTTTTTTCTTGCATTCATTCTTATTTATTTACTATTCTTTATTAATTCAAATTGACTCCTTTTCATCATAAGTAATTATTTTTTCACTTTCTCTTTCATGAGTTATTAATCTCTTGATATGAGTATTACTTGTTTATTCTTTATCAATTAACGAATACTAAATTATGAATGTCACATAAATATTATTAAGAATATATATAAATAGTAGTTTAAAAAAAATATAAGTTTTAAAAATGATGAATATTATTAATAGACTTCTTTTATTTTAAAAGTTCTTTTGATCTTCACCGACGTTCTTGATAAGTAAGATGACTAGGTTGAAACTACAATTTTTATTTTTTCTCTACTATATATCTGCAATAACATATATAGTCAATAGAATATAAATATAGTAAGTTAACACTATTAGATGGTTTATACAAGCTTAAATTTTGATGTGAAAAATCTCTTTTTTCCTCAAAGTTTCAGCGAATAAGACCTCTAATTCCTAAAAAGAAATAAAAATTGAATTGTTTAGTTATCTCTAATATCATAATATCTAAAAGAAAATATTACTTACATGCATGTTTTGTACATGTATTTGTTTAAATCACTGTTTTGGATCTAGTGTATCTGGGCAGGGCTGAGCTTACTTGTGATGATAATCTTTTTTATTTCGACATTATTGAGATATTAGGAATTAAATTGTATAACTTGTACTTGCTTGTACTTTAACTGCTGGTATAGCTGAAAGTGATCTTGATACCCTTGGTTACCTCTTTGTCGCTTTGCATTTGTTCGTGGTGTACGATGCTTGTGTAATTCGCCCACTTGTACGGATTGTTTGAATACTTGGATTTTTATAAAATTGAAAAAGATAATTAACCTGAATTGTAACCCAAATTTAAAGCAATTGACCCATTTATCTTACTTGAACGATGTGGCAACCAGGACCTCCAAATTTTAGATCTGTCTCTGCTTTGCACGAGGAAAGATAGGGATATTTAGAGTTTTCAAGAGTCATGATTCTAGGTAGGTGATGGTTGTATGTTTCCCGTTATGTGTGTATGCATGTCTACTACTTTGTGGTATTATTTGTGCAATGCTTGATAGGGGTGCATATGAAATGAATTTGTGATTGTCACTTGTGGTTTTCAAGTGGTCTTGTTCATTGTGCTATGTGATTGTATATGCTTGTTGTACTCGTTGTTTGACTCGGGTACCACACTGGTACAAGATATTGTTGGTTGGATCAGATAACACGCTTGGTATGATCATATACAGTTGGCTCAGATACCACACCTAGTATGATACTGACAGTTTGGTTTGAGTTCTATGAGAGGACCATGTATGTGTTTGAGATTTCATGAGATGAACCAAGCATTTGCATTATGATCTTGTGGGACATGTTTTATGCATTGGTTGATTCATGTATTGCTGCTTCATGACATGTGACTGCAAATCTATGTGTGGTTGATAATTGTTGCTATATTGTGCATTGTTTTGTATTATTATTTGATGGTGAATTGTTTACATTCATATATTGGACTAGCCGCATGATCCTACCAATACACAGTAATTTTTGTATTAATACTGCACTCATTTCTTTCTTGTTGAGTGTAGCGAATCTTCCGGCAACTTATCCGAGACCTTAGTTGAGAGATGTTTGATTCCGAGTCCAAGGGCGAGCTTTGTCTTTTAGGATTCCATGAATTCTTCTACACTTTCTTGTCCATTTGTTCGGACACAGACTACAAACTTTAGTTTATGTTTAGCTTTCGGTGTTGCATCCCTAGTTTGATTGTTTTAGAGTTTTGGTATGGTGACTTTTAGATCTTAGGGGCTTATTTTTTGCATTTAGATGTTCTGGGTATTGGGTTGAGTTTATGGGGACTCAATTCTCTTGCCAATTAAATTGTTTTACCTTATGTATGATGAATTGTTTTCTTTTAAATGGTATTGGGTTGGTTTTCGGGTTAGACTTGGCTCTCCCACTAGATTGTTTAGTATGGGTGTCACTCACGACGGTCTGAGTCGTGATAATTAGTGTGACAGTTGATATAGATTTATACCAAAAGAATGCTAATGAACTTGTATGTCAAAGCAGACTTAAAATTAAAGTGTAAACATTATATTAGTAGTAGTTTTGTTGATTTGTTCTGTCTGGAAAACTTTATTCATCCTGAAACCATCTTTTACTGTTGGTCAACATATGTAGCCACTTTTTTGATGTAATTTATACATTCTTTTTGCACAATCAGTCAATTTTACCACAAATCTTTTTGCTTAGGCAATTAATAGAAGTTTGCTCATTCACAATTACTATCACTGGAAAATCGACTTTATCTCGCTATCTTATGTTTTGGAGTTTGGAGATTGAATTTAGTTGCTTCAATCCTGCATACTTATTAGTTGCACTCCTTCATTATATATGTTGGGAGAACCCCATATAGGAGAGGAGAAACTTTCGATAATAAATTGGTCCCTGGAAGAAAGATACTCCACTTTATGAAACTTGATGGGATATCCCAGAATTAAGTATAGGATTAGATTATACTGTGTAAATTTATCCGTCAATGAAACACAGTATGAATCTAATGTCAAACTTAATCCTAGATATCCCACCTTATCCCATCAAACTTCGGATTATTTTATCCCAACCCCAGAGATGGGATAAGTTAGTCAAACGATTTAATCTCAAGACCATAATAGCATACCAAACAACACCTCACGAATAAATTGTAAACTACACTAAATTTATACAGAGATGCTAGAAAAAAAAGGTCTAGAAAACAACAGCTGCAAAGCAAATGATTGCAAAAGAACTGTTCTCTTTTGTTCAAGTGCTTGATGCACGAAATAAGGAACTGAAAGTAATAGCTGTCCAAACTTTGCAAAATAGAATAAGCCAAAAATCTAGCTACAAAACAACAGAGTTCAATAATCAACAAGAGCTATAGCTGAACTAGAAAACTTCAGTTCCTTAATACAACCATGTGACAAACTGGTATTCTTTGCTACTAGTCCACGAAAAACAATCATCCGCTGATAAGTAGTTTGAAATTTCAGCCTGTAGAAACAAGATTAAACAAATCACTCAATTGAGTCACACAACCATAAGCATACATGACGGGAACTGAAGAGAATCAGAAAAAAACATTAACTGAACAATCATATCGTGATTCAATGAAGAATTTTACTTATTGTTGCAACTGTGTACAAAGTTCACTACTTGATAGGAAAATGGACATTTGCAGTATAGAAAAATGTCTCTTCTAAGGATTTCAGTCTAATACTAAGAGGCCGAATAAGTATTAACTCCCTCATGTAGCTATACAACCATTTAAGCTAAAACCAAAAAAATGTCATAAAAAGTAGGAAATTAAGCATAATGAATGTTACAAGAGATCAAAGTTTGCACAATTAAACATAAATGGAATAACAAGGGATCAAAATGTTGATATGACAAGTGCACAAGGATAATAAAAATCATACTTCGAATATCATCAAGAAGAATAGTCTTACATGAGTAGTTCTTCAGTACATTCTCCCTTCACACTTACGGGAGCCACATCTACAATTCTTTCTCTTCACATCACCATTTTTATCATAAACATGGTCAATATGGTAGTTGTAGTGATAAGTAAGCTCCTCTAAAGGAGCAATACTCTCAGAAGCGAAAAACATTATGTGTGGTACTCTCTTATCACCATGGTAATACATGACATTTTGAGCATAAAGGTTTGGTGAGCAACTATGGTTGATAAATCTTCCAACATTCCCATATCTTAATGCATCAAGCGTAAAGCCATCTTCATCCTTCCTCATCAAAGAATTTGACTCAACTTTAAGGTTATTATTACGCACAACATTCCTTTTGGGGATTTCTTCATCATAGTTGCCAATATCAAACAAGTACTCATCATGATCTATTCTATTTTCAGCTTCCTTTTCATCAAGCAACTCCCCAACATATTCACATATAAAACTTCCGGATGAGACATGATCTCGTGATCTCAAACCCCATCCTCTCGATTCGGTCTTGAAAACTTCCAAATGGTATCGAGGTCCATGTTGGCTAACTCTATTTTTGCAAGAAGGGGGACATTTGCAAGATGGACCACACTCATAAACAAGAGGTTGTGCTCTAACAATAGAGCCTCTTGTGTTGAATGGAATCTCACCTCCGTTCCTAGAAGCACAAGAGCATTGCTCGGAATCTGAGCATCCACTTGTGCAATTGCAACCTTGAGGCCTAGAGATATAATACCAATCTGGATATTGCATGTTGGTAATGTAAGTAAATGGTGGGAGTCTCTCATCATCTATTGCATTGACAACACGGATCGGTATCTTCTCTTTTCCTTGTGAGACATCATAGTCCACAACAAACTCTGACTGCATAACGGATTTTGTTGCCTTATTAACACAAGAATGAGTTACCTTGACTAACTTTGCTGGCCGTGACACTAGTTCACGAGTAAGTTTTGGTTGGTCAAGATTTCTTTTCAGTTCAAACTTGAAAATGTATTTTTCAGTTGGAGCTCTTTCTTCCCAACACTTGGTCACGGTGTAGAGCCCGTCGTAAATGTATCTTATATCACTCTTTTCACCATTCAGTCTTTGTCGACTACAAATAACCCTCACCGGATATCCCAAGTCCATGGAGTTCTTCAAGGCAAGATTACCCCCTTCAAGCTTTTGATCTTCCACTCTTCCATTAAGATATACCTTTGGATTTCCGCCTTGACCTACATAAATGAATGTTTCTGAAGATATGGCCTCGTTGTTGTACCGACCAGAATCAACAATGCTAGATGCAACATCTTTTCTGCCAATAGTCACATAATTGATACCCTTAATAAATTGGTGATGTAGTCCGATCGCAACAAGTTCTGCCCTGAACCTGAATTGATCCCCAATTTGAACTCCAGGAACATGTCCAAAAGTCCACTCACAATTTACCCACTTTTTCTGTTTTTTCAAATTCATTGCTGCCTCTATATGGATTCTTCTTTTGGACCGTCCTTCATGCTTCTCTGCTTTATCTTCTTGCAAAAGTTTAGTATATACGTCATCAAAAAGTTTCAGAGTTTCTTTGACTTCTTTCACTTTCTGAATATGTTCATATTCAGTCAACAGTCCATGACCGGAAGCACCACATAATACATCAGAATTCCTTAAATCTTCTTGAGAAACTCCGAGATTTATTTGCTTCTTCATGACCGCAGATTCATCTTCAAAAATAACCTTACACGTGTGTAGGGGTTCGGGACAGTTCACTGCTTCTTCCTGCACGATCTCACCCTTTCCCTCTTTCTTACCGGCACTTGGGGTCTTGAGACCTGATTTTTGTGAGTTCGACACGGAGCAGGATGAACTATCTACCCGGCTCCTGGATTCATCATCAGCAACTTCTTTGTACTGAACTCTCTTGTTTGTTTCCTTACTAAGTTCATCATTTCGACCGTCAATTAGATTTTCTTGTGACATCATAGAAGGCAATTCTGGTCCATTTTCAATAGGATCGCCTTTTATAAACCAATCATATGTATTACCTGTATCAGTTGACGGCTTTTGGAGAACCTGATTTACCAAGACTTCATTCAGTTGAGTTGAGTCATCATACATAAGATTTTCTTCTTTCGTCTTCAAAACATGATTTCCATTAGTAGTAGGTTGACATGAGGTATTCAAATGACTCAAATCACCGCCCTCTTTTTCACACGCACCAGCTGCAGCCAAATCAAATTGCATATCTTTTGGCACAAAAACACTTAAAGAGTCACCTAACTCAACCACATTCATTTCAACTTCAGAACAACTTTCGATCTCAACATTAGCGGAGCATTGAGTGTCGCGTCCATTCTTCTTTTGAAGAACACATGGGCCGCAATTCTCAGGAAAATTCCTTGTAGCATTGACTTTTACAGGCTTGGTAGCAGATGGAAATTCCGGGTAGATCTCTCGGGTTCCGTAGTTTTCATGAACAAATGGACCACAATTTTCAGGAAAATTGCGGATAGCATCAACTTTTAGGCGTTTAAATGTGGAGGGAGATTTAGTATCAACCATCTGATGAAGTTTCTTCTTGCCTAACATCTCTGAGGGACTCGTTTCCGCTAACAGAGACAACTACAATTTATGAAGTATGCACAACTTAAAACCCTTACTAGAAAAAAACAATTTTACTATAAAAACAAATACTTTACATGATTATTAACATCTAACAAAACAAGGCATTATGAATGTACGAATCAAAAAAAAAAAAAGAAAAAAAAAAAAGAAGAGTAACAGCAAGGATACCACATAACAAGCAATGAAGGAGAGTAACGAAACTCACATTGGGGCTAAAGGAGAGCAGAGATTCTCAAGTTAGGACTGATTAATGACCCGCTCATTTATTAGCCTAATCCAATCCATTTGATCCCAAAATTTGGGTTGATATATGACCTAAATTGATCTATGAGAAGTATTTTCGAAAATATATCTTTTTATTTGATATATTATATATAGCCATAATAAAGATAAATAATAATTTTATGAATAAACAATCCAAATCCACTAGTTTAGGTCCTAATTAAGTGGTTCACATCAATTTAGAAAATTGACTTCCATACCACTTTTTCTTTCCAGATACAGATAAGATGTAATTTGTTCGGATACACTGTATCCATTTGTGATTCGTATGTATCTAGGATACACAGACTCTCAGTGGCGGAGCCAGAAATTTCACGAAAGGTGCCCATAAATTGCATAGGTAAAAGAAAAATTGACGAATAAGTGCACTATATTTTTGTAAATCAAACTACGTAATATTATTAATTAATTTTTTAAATGTAATTTTTTTTAAATATCAAACTACATAATATTTAGCTGCAATGTTTATGTTTAATTTAATGGGAAGTGTACACATAGAGAAAGAAAAGAAAAAGAGAAAATTTAGGTTAGAGTGAAATCACTTTTATGCTTCAAACTTTTACCAACCTCTGGTGACGATAATAGTAACAACCATACATGAAAAAAATATAGAGTAGAAGCAATAGTAGCTTTATAGAAAAAATAACTTTAAATTAAATATTGCTTTGAAATTTTATTTAAAATTTTAATGAAAAGAAAAAAAGTCAAATCAATCAAAAATCCAATTGGCTACTAATTTTGATTTTCTTTCTTAAATTTTTAAGTTGTAGGTCTCTAATTAAAGATTATTTTGAAAGATAATATTATTTTGAACAGGGAATCAAACTTGCGCACATGTTGATCACTTAGCCTCAGCTTTCCCTGAGCATCTGGAATCAATAGGCTACACAACTTTGTGGTTTTAAGAGTGTTCAAATTGTCTTATTTAATTATTTTAAGTATCATTTTACTTATATATATGGTGTAATTTTTACAACGAAGGGTGTCCGGCTGACCACCTTAGTATAATGTAGCTCCGTCCTTGTTGTGCCTCTCTCCCTCATCTCTCTCCTTGTGTATCTATATTTCAAAATATATTTGGTATCAAAGATACATGTTGACTCCCTTGTTCACCTCTCTACCTGTGTATTTGTATGTCAGAACATATTTGGTATCATAAATGCATGTTGACTCTCTTACTAGTCTCTCTCCCTTTGTATAGATATTTTACAATGTATCTAGTACAAAAAAGATGCACTTATATATTCTTCAGTGAATCCGTGCATAGAGTGAGGGGAAGAGAGCAAAAGAGAGGGGGAGAGAGAGAAAAGGGGGGGGGGGGGGGGAGTAGAGAGATGAAAGAAAGAAATTAGAGCGAAGGGGGGAATTTGAAGGAGTAATGTAATTATCTCAAATTTGAAGGAGATTTGAGATCTAGTACAAAATTATAAATTAGTGAGATAATATGTAATTATTTCAAACTATAGATTGAATTAATATATGCAGTAGGAATGTTTAACTTTATTAGGTACTAAAAAATAAGAGAACAAATAAAGCATTTAAAATTAAGTATTGAGCTTTTGACCCATATTTCAACCCTACTAGCTACTAGGCGGGTCATTAACCAATCAATTTACTGCATTAATGCAAATACAGTGTCTTAAGACAGGTTGAATTTGAGATTAAATTAAGCTTAATTGAAGATCATTTTAATACTCCCTCTGTCCCTAATTACTTGTCCACTTTTGAATTGACACACCTATTAAGAAAACAATTATTGACATAGTGAGTTTATCATTTTACCCCTATTAATTATGAAGTAAATGAACTAAAAACTTAAGGTTTTCAAAAAGTTATACCTTTTTCAAAGTAATTAATTGAGGGTATAATATGTAAAAAAAAAAAAATTGTCCTTTCTTGATTGTTCAAAATGGACAAGTAATTAGGGACAACTAAAAAAGGAAAAATAGACAAGTAATTAGGGACAGAGGAAGTATGAGTTAAAACTACAATGAGTTGAGTTTGACCCAATTTAAATTATCTTGAGTCCAACCTATAAAATTTTGGAGCAGATTACCTATATTTGGGTTCATTTTGATAACCTTAGGACCTGGGTATGGGTTGGAGAGACGAGTTTCAACCATGATGGGTTAATTCGGGTTTATTTAGGCCTATGAGGACCAGACCGGGCTGGTCCAATTTATTTTAAAAATATTTCTTAAACTTAATTAAAATTTTGTATTTTTAAGTAGTTAGTACTGGTAAAAAAAATGCTAACTTAAAGTTAGCATTGCACCGGACCAAACCAGCCCGGGCCGATACTAGGTTTACCGGTCGCAATCCATCGGCACCCCAAATGGATCCATGCAGGTTAATCTATTGTAGAACCAGCCCAACCCTGCCCCTCTATACGGGCAGGACTGGTCCTGATGAAAATCAGTTCGGTCCGATCCAGTTCCAAATCAGCTCGATATGTTAGACACCCTAATTAGCTGAGGCCAAGAAGATGCAGGGGAAAACAATCTTAGTGCTCTCCAAGGATCCGAACTCGGACTCAGGGCGCGGAAGAACGCTCCAGATGCAACACTAAATCATGGCACCCGAGACTTATTTGTGTATTTTGGGTGCCACTTAATCTACATATCAAAATCTCCACATACATCTATTTAGATACTATGAATTTTAATCGCAGCATATCATAAAATTGTGATTTGTGGCTACAAAATTAACTAACACATCAAAATAATTTTTTTTACCCCAGATAGATTAAACTAAAGAATTTCAAAACTCCAAGAAAAAGAAACAACTTACTTGAAGGTGTGATTCCAAGTGTTGGCTGGCTTCATAATATCAAACACTTTTCAAAGCTAAAATATTAGTATCAAACAAGGGTATAACGTTCCTTCGGGGACATCCGATAAAATTGAAACGATATAGAAGGTATGCCAATACCAACCTTGTGAAAATTATTTTTTACACAAGCAAGTACTTTAAACCTATTATAGATAAGTTTTAATTATTTTTTTATTTTTATATTCAAATTAAAAATAAGAACAATAGTTGTAAAAGGTAACTAGGACTTTATATTTACTCTACCGTTTTATTTTTAGCATTGTGACTTTTTTACCAAAATCAGGAAGGATTCAATAATATATTGTTTTTATACATGTCAATTTCTGCTCTAACATTGAATTTGAATTGTAGGATCCCTTGAAATTTGAATCAATTAGCAGCATCAACCTTCAAAGCAATCATCAAAATAAACCTAAACAATCACTATCACCATTCTATAATACAATATTTTTAATGTTTCAATTTATTTAATACTTTTCACTTCGTGAAATTCATTCCTTTTTACTTTGATTATATAATTAATATTATATTTATTAATTTTTTGAAATAAAATTTATATATTTGAAAATTATGAAAAAATATTATAGTATAAGTTATAATAATTAATAATTAAAAATATTTAACATGCACATAAACAATTAGAATAAAAGGTAACTCGTTTAGTTATTAAATCCAAACATCATCACATAAATTGAGACCAAAAATTACTTTTTTTTTTTTGGTTAAGTATGATTCTACATTCTCTGTAGAATAACTAGTATGTAATCAAGGAAGTAATTTTAAGAAAATATTGTGGTAATTAGCTCTTAGCCTATTATCTATTAAACCTATATGCTTGCGTAAAATAAAGTTTCTAGGACGGTGGTATTAGTTAAACTCTAAAAATAAAGTGAATGTACAATAAAATACTCTCTCTGTTTCAATTTATGGGACACTTTTCATTTTTAGAGAGTCAAACAACTTAAGATTGACTAGAAATTTGCCCGTGGAATCTTCAATTTTTTTAAATGAAATTTATATATTTTTAAACTACGTAAAAAGTACTATAAGTCACAATAATTGATAATTCAAAATAATTAAAAGATATAAGAAAAATTTACGGTTAAAGATACATTTTTTTGAATCTCGAAATCTGAAAGTGACACATAAATTGGGACGGAAGGAGTATGCGTTTCATTCTTATTCAAATTGGGACTCTTTAAACCAACAAGTTACCATAATTACTAATTCTAATTTAAGAGCCTATTTGACATTACGGCTAAAAACTCCTTATATTTAAAAGCGTTTTTTTAAAACAGCTTTTAAGAAAAGTGCTTTTAAAAAAAGAAGCAATTTGTGTTTGGCATATTCATTTGAAAAGTGCTTTTGATAATCAATTTGTGTTTGGTTAATTTTCTTTAGAAAGTGGTTTTGAGAGTCAAATTATGGAAAAGGGCAAGTATCAATGTGCTTTTAATATTAAGATTATTTTATAGAGAGAAACTATTTTAAACATTTAATACAGAAACTTTAATTACATTTTCAATTTAATTATTTAAAATGTAGATATTCAAATTTTCAATCAATATTGTACATAGATAAATATTGAAAAGAGAAATCTTTTTGTTATTTGTTACCTATTTTTTTGGATTCAATCTCAGCTATTATCATTTTTTTTGCTATAATACTCTGAAATTTTTATAAATTCAAATTTTAAACAAAATAATACGGAAATTAAGAAAAGAAATTTTTTTATTTGTTACTTTTTTTTTTGGGAGTGTCTAAATCTTTAATTGTTATTTTTCTCCTCGTTGTTACTTTTATTTCTAATTTTTAAAAATAATACATAAAGTAATATAACAATATAATATATAAATAATAATATAAAACATAAATAAAATAAAAAATTTATTATATAAAAATAAAATTCTTGAATAAAAATCAACCAAACTTATGAGATATGTTAATTAATTAATAAGAGATATATTGATAAATATGTATATATGTAAGAGATATTTTAGTCTTAAAAAATTAATTTTTAATTTTTGTTTTTATTTTTTAAAAAGCAAAAATTCTTAGTTTCTTCCAGCAGAAAAACTGTTTCCGCTTCCATTTAAAAGAGTTCTAAAAATTTGCCAACACTTAATTTATCAAAATAAGTGATTTTTTTCTCAAAAAAGCACTTCTAGCGTTCCAATAGCAATTCCAAACCGGGGTTCTAAGTAAAACACTTAAGTCACCGTAGTTTTTTTTGACTTGGATTGCCACAGCCAAATCCACAACCTTTATGGGCTTTGTACAACCTCCCTCACCAATTCAAATTAGATTCATCAAAATTATTTGTTGCTCGTTGAATCTTGTGATAAGAAATTAATTGATGAGTCTTGATCTATCTATACGTACCTTTTCCACATCTTTGGAGTTTTCTTTTTTCTACCGTTTGATTATCCAAATGAAACCGATATAAGAATATCAAGAAGGATGAAATAACCACAGGAGTAACAATAGGGCAAGCAGGAATCTCCATCTCCATATGTGCATTCCACGCGCGTAGACCTTTGTTCGTGAGAGTGAAATTGCAAACAAACCATCACTCGGTATTACACCTTCTAAAAAATGAATTTAGCAAAGATATAGCAACATCCTATAGTACACCAAAGAATTGAAGAATCTCAACCCATGCTCTCTTTGGTTCAGTGGCAAGTTGATTAGTATGTAGAAGCAGATGTCATAACTCACTAAGATTTCCCAAAGTGTTGCAATCATATACAAATTTCATTACTTGATAGCAAAATAGACATTTGCATTTGAGATAAATGTTAGGATTTTGGTCCAGCCTGGTGGTAAGTAAGCCTTATTTCAGCAAGTCTAAAACAAATAAGTATTAACTCCCAAATGTGGTTATGCAACCATTTCAGTTATTCTACATTCAAAACCAAACAACAGTCATAACAATTAATCATAAAAATATTACAAGAGACCAAAGTTTGCACAATAAAACGTAAATGGAATAACACGTTGAAATGACAAGTGCACAAAGATTATAAAAATTATACTTCAAATATCACATCAAGAGAAATAGTGTTACATGAGTAGTTGTTGGTGTAATATACCACAAATATATGAAAGAGAAAAGTATTGAAAACATCGTAAACTTGGCGTGAATTATTACTTCAGTAATCCAACTATTAACAACATTAAAAATACTCATCTACTTGATTAAGTAATTTTAAAATACCTCTTTGATACCACATATCATCCACATATGCGTATATGTGGAATTTTTTGTTGATGTGGCATACACATAGATATATATATATAGTTAAAAAAAACACATTCAATAATTAAATGCTAAAATTTAGTAAAGGAGAATTTTTTTCTTACCTCACCCCATCCCCTACCCAGGTAACCCAACCTCACCACTGACCCCACCCCCTCACCGCCAAAATTTTTTAATAGTTTTTTTTTTCCAAAAAAACTTTTTATCCAACACCATCGAGTACCCTGACTCCCCCCCTCTCCGCAACAAAAAGTTACTTTTAAAATAAAATATTTTTTTTATCCCACCGTTCTCCCCTCCAAAACAAAAAGTTTAAAATATTTTTTTGTTTTTTGGGGTGGGTGGGTAGTAAGGTGTGAGGCTAGGGGTACTGGTTAGAGGATAGGGTACGGCGATAAGAAAAAATAAATTTTTAAAAAGGAAAAAAATGAAGTTCTTTTATCTTCTTAAAGTTAAATTGCTATATTCTTTAACATTTAATTATGTAAATGTTCTTTAAATATTTTTTCTATTACATATATATGTGTGCGCCACGTCAGCAGAAGACTCTACATATATGCACATGTGGCATAAGAGGGGTGTTTTTAAATTCACTTAAATCAAGTAGATGGGTGTATTTAAGACTGTCAATAGTTGGGGGACTAAAGTAATAATTCACGCCAAGTTTATGGATGTTTTCAATACTTATCTCCATATTAAATAACAGTTGAAAATAAAATGACAAAAATGAATAAACAAATCTTTAGGTTGAGGTACAAATATCACGCTCTCTTTAAGGAGATTCAAGCCGACTATGATATAATCTACACTGATCCAGCAATATGTCTCTTGACTTGTCCCCTCTAAGATACAACAACCCAATAACGTTATACAACTCCGAATTTAGTTGAAGAGTCCAAATTGACATATGTTATATTTTTATTAATATTAAGATGTCACACTAACAAAAGTTCTTTAGTACATTCTCCACTCGCACTTTTGGGAGCCACATCTACAATTCTTTCTCTTTAGATTACTATTTTTATCATAAACATGGCCATAGTTGTAGTGATAAGTGAACTCCTCTAATGGAGCAATACTCTTAGAAGCGAAAAACATTATATGAGGTACTCTCCTATCACCATGGTAATACATGACATTTTGAGCATAAAGGTTTGGTGAGCAACTATGGTTGATAAATCTTCCAACATTCCCATATCTAACTGCATCAAGGGTAAAGCCATCTTCATCCTTCCTCCGCAAAGAATCTGACTCAACTTTGAGGTTATTATTACGCGTAGGATTCCTTTTTGGGATTTCTTGGTCATAGTTGCCAACATCAAACAAGTACTCATCATTATCTATTCTACTTTCAGCTTCCTTTTCATCAAGCAACTCCCCAATATATTCACATATAAAACTTCCGGATGAGACATGATCTCATGACCTCAAACCCCATCCTCTCGATTCGGCCTTGAAAACCTCCAAATGGTATCGAGGACCATGTTGGCTAACTCTATTTTTGCAAGAAGGGGGACATTTGCAAGATGGGCCACACTCATAAACAAGAGGTTGTGCTCTAACAATAGAGCCTCTTGTGTTGAATGGAATCTCACCTCCGTTCCTAGAAGCACAAGAGCATTGCTCGGAATCCGAGCATCCACTTGTGCAATTGCAACCTTGAGGCCTAGAGATGTAATACCAATCTGGATATTGTATGTTGGTAATGTAAGTAAATGATGGGAGTCTCTCATCATCTATTGCATTGACAGCACGAATCGGTATCTTCTCTTTTCCTTGCGAGACATCATAGTCCACAACAAACTCCGACTGCATAATCGATTTTGTTGCCTTGTTAACATGAAAATGATCTACCTTGACTAAACTTGTTGGCCGTGACACTATTTCATGATTAAGTTTTGGTTGACCAAGATTTCTTTTTAGTTCAAACTTGAAAACATATTTTCCAGTTGGAGCTATTTCTTCCCAACACTTGGTCACAGTGTACAGCCCATCGTAAATGTATCTCGTATCACTCTTTTCACCATTCACTCTTTGTCGACCACAAATAACCCTCACCGGACATCCCATGTCCATGGAGTTCTTCAAGGCAAGATTACCCCCTTTAAGCTTTTGATCTTCCACTCTCGCATTAACAGATACTTTTGGATTCCCGCCTTGACCTACATAAATGAATGTTTCAGAAGATATGGCCTCGTTATCGTACCGACCAGAATCAACAATGCTTGTTGCAACATATTTTCTGCCAATATTCACATAATTGATACCATTCATAAATTGGTGATGTAATCCGATCGTAACAAGTTCTGCCCTGAACCGGAATTGATCCCCAATTTCAACTCCAGGAACATGTCCAAAAGTCCACTCACAATTTACCCACTTTTTCTGATTTTTCAAAGTCATTGCTGCCTCTATATGGATATTTCTTTTGGATCGTCCTTCATGTTTCTCTGCTTTATCTTCTCGCAAAAATTTAGTATGTACGTCATCAAAAAGTTTCAGAGTCTCTCTAACTTCTTTTACTTTATGAATATGTTCATATTCAGTTGACAATCCATGACCAGAAACACCACACATGACAGCAGAATTCCTTAAATCTTGTTGAGGAACTCCGAGATCCATTTGCTTCTTCATGACCACAGATTCATATTGATCCCAATCCTTATAGAAAAAATAATGGCCTTTGTTCAGTTCATCGTTCTGCTCAGGACGTATGATGTCGGGCAATGGCTTGAAATCAACTGCATCTTCTAAAATATCTGAGCACTTTTGTATGATCTCGCCCTCCTTGCCACCTTTCTTACCATCAGTACTTTGGGCCTTGAGACCTGATCTTAGTGAATTCCATTCGGAGCATGTTAAAATGGAAATGTCATCATCATCTACCCAACTCCTGGACTCATCGTCAGAAACGTCTTTGTGGTGAACTCTCTGGCTTGTTTCCTTACTAGGTTCATTTCGAGCTTCGATTAGATTTTCTTGTGAAACAATAGCAGGCAATTCTGGTCCATTTTCAATAGGCTCATCTTTTATAAACCAATCACATGTATTTCTTGTATCAGTTGACGGCTTTTGGAGAGCCTGACTAACCAATACTTCATGCTGTTGAGTAGATTCATCACACATAAGATTTTCTTCTTTCAATTTCAAAGGTTGGTTTCCATTAGTAGGTCGACATGAGGTATTTAAATGACTTGAATTACTTGGACGCGCACCAGTTGCCTCAAAATTACTTGGCTCAGCCATATCTTCAGAACAACTTTTGCTCTCAGCATCAACAGAGCATTGAGTATCACTTTGAGGAACACAGGGGCCACAATTCTCAAGAAAACTCCTCGTAGAGTTTACTTTTACACGCTTGGTATTAGATGGAAGTTCCGGGTAGATCTTTCCGGTTCTGTTGTTTTCACGAACAAATGGACCACAATTCTCAGGAAAATTCCTCCTAGTCTCGACTCTTACAGGCTTGGTATTGGATGGAAATTCCGGGTTGATCTCTCTGGTTTCGTTGTTCTCACAACAAATGGACCACAATTCTCAGGAAAATTCCTTGTGGTCTCGACTATCACAGACTTGGTAGTGGATGGAAATTCCGAGTTGATCTCTCTGGTTCCATTGTTTTGACAAATAAATGAACCACAATTTTCAGGAAAATTGCGGGTAGCATCAACTTTTAGGCGCTTAAATGTGGAGGGAGATTTAGTATCGACCATCAGATGAAGTTTCTTCTTGCCTAACATCTTTGTGGGACTCGTTGTTTCCACTAACACAGACATCTACAATCTACAAAGTACGCACAACTTAAAACCTTGCTAGGAAAAAACAATTTATGTTACATGATTATTAACACTTAGCAAGACAAGGCATTATCAATATAGGAATCGAACATAACAAAGAAGTTACAGCAAAGGAAATATACATTCGGGCGGCTATAGGAGAACAGAAATTTTGGGGGAAAAAATGGCAGTTTCTAAATTTGAATTTGGAGGGAAATTAGTGCCATAAAAAGAAGCGAAGTAGAAGGCATTTAATTGAGCCGGACTGGTTCAATTTAAGAAAATTTTGATTTGACCAGTACGGGTTTAAGAGACCAGTTTCAAGACGGATCGGTTCAGTTCAAGAAAAAATTGATCTGCGTGTCGAGAGTCTGGGAGACCGATTTCAAGCTGGACCGGTTCAGTTTAAGAAAATTTTGATTTGACCGGTACGGGGTTTAAAAGACTGGTTTCAAGACGAACTGGTTCAGTTCAATAAAAATTTGATTTGATCAGTACGGGGTTTAAGAAACCGGTTTCAAGATGGACCGGTTCAGTTCAAGAAAAATTTGATCGGCCTGTCGAGAGTCAGGGAGACCGATTTCAAGCGGGACCTGTTCCATTCTAGAAAAAATCGTTCCTATCGGTTTGGGTCTTGGAGATTCGGGTTTATTTAGGGGTAGGGCCAGATTTTCAATTCAAGAAAAATTCAACCCAACTGGTTCAAGGTACTAGAGACCGATTTCAACCACGTTGGTTGGGTTAATTCGTGTTTATTTAGGCCTGTATTTTTATTATATTAAAATACTATGAATCTTATCAAATCATATGTAAAATTCTGGCTTGAAAATTAACCAATAATGTAAAGAAAAGAAAAATTACGGCAAGGAGATTAAAGTAAAGAATTTCAAAACAACAAGAAAAGAAAAGAAACAACTTACTTGAGGTGTAATTTCAAGTGTTAGGCTCGCTTCATAAGATCGAAACGCTTTATAAAACCAAAACCCCCACAATACAAAAAAAATATTAGTATGGAAGGGTATGCCAATAACAAGCTCCTATTTATACAACAAGGTCTGCAATTGATTCCTATTCAAATTCGGTTTCTTTCAAATTTAAACCAACAAAGTTACCATAATTAATAATCCTAATTTTGGTATAATTCTTAAGTCGGCCTAATTTTTCTTTTCCCTTACGCTCTTTTCATCTTTTATTTTTGCGATTAAAATTCACAAATCTCACTTTCCTATTATACATGTTTGGTTCCACAAGGAATACAAGTGCAATAAGTATAATGATGATTTGCTTCAACTAATTTGTTTCTAACTGTCTATTTTTTCTTTCAAACAAATTTAAAAAAGAAACTTAACTCGGATTTTATGAAAAGAACAATTCAGTGCTCAAAGCATCTTATATTTATATATAAGACGTGTGATGTAGTCATGTAGACCATATACCCTAATGCAAGCATCGTTAGATGCTTCTATAGCTTGAACTCCATCATTTTAGCAAAATAAAAGTTGTTTCGTAAAAAATAATGAAGTACAAACTATGTGTTTCTTCTTTAAATACAATGATTATTTATTTTAATTGTGTATTTTCTTATCATGACAAAATAATTGGGGAAAAAAACAACTTATAGTTTCATTTTTTTTAGTCAGATAAAAAAGGTTTGACAAAAATAATGGAGTTGCATGCAATTGTGTATTTTTTAAAAAAATTATTTAGATATAATGACTACTTATTTTCGTCTGTCATCTTTTTTCTTTTTTTGGCCCAAGTATGTAAAAAAAAAAAAAAAAAAAGAAAAAATTACTTGGATTGGTACATTTTAATAAATAATTATTGATTTTAGCGATACTTCTTATTTATTACCATTTATAGCAATACATAGCGAAATCTGCAATATGTATTAAAAGTGAATTATGTATGCAATATATATGTGTTATAACTGTTTGTTTTAATATATTATGCTTGTTTGGTAAGAAATTGACACATTGTATTATAAATGTATTAAAATGTGTGATAAATGTATTATCCATCAATAAAACTTGTATTATATGTGAATAATAAATGTTTCTTTGTAATATGTATTAAAACAACATTATAAATGTATTAAAAGTGATCAAGTGAAAAAAATATTATTACTATAAATGGTAAATATTTTTTTAATATAGTATATTTATGTATGTTTCCCAAAAAAATACACTTGATTGGAGCTCCTTTGTTTCTAGTGAAATAAAAAAAAAAAGTTTTAGCATAATATAAGTTCTAATTGTATCCTTCTTATTATATCTTATGCAGTATTTTAAAACGTAGGGGCATGAGGTGAGACGTTTCATGCAACATGGGGTGAGGGGGTAAGCTCCGAAATACGAGGTGTAAGTTCCATGAATCTACGGGGTGTAATATCTCATATAACTTTAGTTTATAATTTTATTATTAAGACAATAAGCAAAAGTAAAATTTTCAATAATTCTACCAATAAATTCAATAAATCGCTAATAATATAGAAAAAATATTTAAAATTATTCTTTGAGAAAGGTAACAACATAAAAAATGATACTAGCCGAGATAGTTTATAAAATAAAATCATCATCATTTTATCATTAGTTTCCGCATCTACTAGTCCTTCCCACCCTTGTAATGACCTATTACAACGTTATTCAAAAGACACCTCGTGCGAAATTCAAAATTTTTTGAAATACACAGACAATTTAAATTGGGATGACATGACAAAAATTTTAGAATTTAAATTTGATCCGGACTGACGTCATTCCACCAAAGAGAATTTTTTTTCACTATGGCGCCTCCACTATAGCTCTTGCCAGGTCGCTATAGCGGGATTGATGGGACCAGAACCTAAAAATCTTCAATTTTATAAATTGAGTCCTCATTTTTAGTGGTAAAAATAGATGAGGGTTACTTTAAAAATCCTCTTAGATGGCTCGAAACTTGGAACAATAGAGAGGAGGGATTCTAGTGCAAATCAGGTCAAGACCTACTCGCATAAGGATTCTCCCCATGAAGCTAGAAGTTCGTGCTCATATTTCTTCAGCAGTTGCTTGACGTCTATGTTGGCTAGGCAAAACAGAGTAGTTGAACCTGTCTCAAAATGCATAATTCATCACAGATTTGCGGATAGGCCTTTGGACACAAAGTTTGAATGGTTAAATGCATTGATTGTTGTGGTTTAGGATGATAAGATACTTGGTTAGTAATGTTGGACTTGTGATTTTTGTTGTGTGTTATTCTATGGATGGTAACCTTTGGGTTATCGAATTATGAGCTGGAAATTTGTCTAGAAAGGGTCGTCTATGGTAAGTGATAGTTGAGCTATTTTTCAAATTATATTATGTGTTCATATTAACTATTTCATTAGTTATGATTGACTTTTATCTATGTGTGGTTCCATGAGTGAACCGAATTTATTCTTTATTTGGTATTCATCACATATTTGTCCATGGCCAAATTAATGTGTTAAATGCGGGATGATTCTTGTGTAGACCAGAAATTGCAAGTCAAACACCGTAGATGATACTTTTGGGATCTTTGGATGGTCCGAGTTATTTAAGAGTGTGTTGTTGAATTATATGTTGGGTTAAGTAAAGAGAGATAGGTAAGAGTTTCACAGACAGTCTACTAAATTATGTAATGGCTAAGGGCCAGGGTGTTGGCAGGGATCATAGGAGAGGGAATTATCCGATTCATAGAGTTAGTTGGAGATTTAAATTTAGGAAATGGAATCAATAGGGAAGTTTTGGCGTTGGCCGGACGAGCGGTATGTAACGACCTGTTTCCGTCGTTACAGAAAATCCAACGGGGGAAAATTTGGGGCCGAAAAACTTTTTCGTAGTATTTGGATTTTCCCAACCTTGTCCACATTTGGACAAAATTGGAGTCCTTGAGGTGTAGGGAAATCTGGCAACAATTAGGTGAAGTAATTACAATTTTGATTACATGAGTAGTTATATAACTCGTTAAGGAATCCGTATGACGTTACGGATTGAATTCGGGCAAGTAGAACTCTCGATATCGATCTTAGTGTAAAGGGTATTTACTGAGCGTCGTGGGTTAGAGGTGTCTTGTGAAATGGGGATTTTAGAATTCTTTAAATAGCTCACTAGTTCGAGAATGTGATGAGTCTACAAATTGGACTCATTTAGGGCTATATTTTAATAGAAATTGTGTCCTCAAATGCTTATTTTATCTCAATATCTGATAAAAACCCTTAAGTTTCAGGTATTTGAAATTTGAAGGAAAGCATGGACACTACGTCGCAAAAAGGAACGAAAAGGCTGAAAAGAACGAAGAAATAAAGGTCTGAGGATCGCCGAGTCCATTTGGCGAGTCGCCAAAGGATCTTACTTCGCCTTTTGTTCCAGTGTGCTGAACCCTGAAGAAAAGGATCAAATCGGCAGAAAAATGAGCAGTCGACGCATCGCCAAGAAGTTCCGCGAAGCAGTACCATGTCGCCCATTGAACTAGAGCACGACAATGCTGAAGGCTGGTGCAAGATGGCGATGAACTACACCAAAAGGCGAATCACCGAGTTGATCGACGATTCCGACTAACGACGCCGAATGATCCGTTACAGCACAAATATGTGAAAACTATAAATACTAGTTAGAGTTGTAGTTTTAAGTGTGGAACAATTATTATAATTTTCATATATAATAGTACTTTTGATATTTTTGCTCTAAGTTTGAGAGGGTTTTGAAGACTTGAAGATCCAAAGGGTTTCATCTTCAAGATTTAGATTTGGGTCTCTTGGATTCTCCAATTTTGGCCTGTATCAAGACTTAAATTTTCATACCCAGTTGAATGCAAGCTCAATTTGGTATAAATTTCTATATCTTATACATTTGTGGCTAAAAACCCCAATTCTTGGGGTGTGATTTAGCAAATATGGGTTAAGATAATTGTTGCGTCTTGCTTGCTGATAGTTTAATCGTAGTTTAATTGTGATTTCGTTTAGTAGTTATGGATGAATTTAATGAATTTGTAGTTGCAAATACAAGTTTATTTATGTGTTTTTGGCTTACGAGAGAGAGAGGTCATAAAACTAAGTGGGTCGACATGAGGTTCAGCTTAAGAGAGTGAATCCTAGTCTCATTTCCACACACTCAGCTCGAGAGAGTGAGTGGGTTAAGGCGTAGACTGGTCTTCATGCGGCAAGTGGGTGTCCGAGAGGAACACATTTGAAATGGGGTAAGTTGCTCAAGAGAGAGCTTATCCCATTTAAAGTTTAGCCTAGTCACAATTATTGTATGAATCTTCTATCGAAAGCATGTACCCAATAATCTAGCTTAGCCCGTATTCCCGTCACATCCCAAGGATCCCCTCTCATTACTTAGAAATCCTTGTTTATTTTGCTATTTTTACTTACTAGTGACAAAACCCCATTGTTAATTGACACTCTTGTGTCCCCCTTTAATTTACAATGTTTTTAATTGTTAATATCTTTAGCTACGACTAGTTAGAACTAATTTTATTTTTCTATTAATTCTCAAAACCACTCTCTTGGGAACGAGCCCAACCCTTGGTTGGGTTACTAAACTATTGTACGATCGTAGACACTTGCATTGCAAGTTGTGTCCTAATTACACAAACATCAAAATGGCGCCACTCCCGGGGAGTGGTGTTATTTGAGAATTTTTAGATTAGTAAAATTTTTGTTCTTCTTAGTTGTAATTTTCTCACTTAATCTTTAGTTTTGTTTTTTTTTTTTGGTTTGTTTGTATCTAAACAGAGGAAGTGAGCATGGCGAGCTATACTCGGGAGCCAATGGAGTTTCCTCCATTAGAGGTAATGATGTTTCGGGATCGTATCCTCACCTTCAAGCAATTGAAAGGTGAACGGATCCACAAGTCATAGGCAAGGTTTAATGAATTGATCAATAAATGCCCAAATCATGACATTCCCGACATAGCTCTCCTTGAATGTTTCTACAGAAGTCTTGGTCCTGGAAACAGGAGGTTGGTCGACCAACTCATTTCGGGAGGCATTGCGAAATAGCTATATGTGATAGCAACTCAACTGCTTAATCAAATGGCTGAAAATAACTAAGAAGTAGAAAATGACTTCATGTTGCTCGGATGGATGAGTTGGCCAAAAAAATGGTGAAGATTGAACTCCAGTGTAAGAGGAAGGATAAATACATCCCTCCTCATGAGCGAAGAATTCTCAAAGACAATGAAGTTAAACGCCTTGAGGGAATGCTCTTAATCATTCTCCACAAGGTGACTGAGCAAGATAGAGAGCTGAAAGGAATGAAGGAAGACATTGAAGGAATGAAGCGGATGATTTGGTCTCATTCCAGAGCTGTCCAACTGCTCGAGAACCTCATGGCTATGCGTTGCCCTATCTCCACCCGCAACAAAACAGGGGGTTGCCTAGTGATACTACGGCTAACCCCAAAAATGGAGTTTGAGTGCTAAATTGCATCGTGCTATGACGTTAGCTAAGGTGTTGTTTAGGAGGCAACCCAAAACCCTTGTTCTTATTTTGAGTTTATAAATAATGGTGTGTTGATTGTGTAGGTTTAAGTGGGAAAGCGTTTGAAAAGTGTAGATGGGCGAAAGAATGACCTAGTTGGTGCATCACCGGAAGGGTCAGTTGCTCGATTGAATCCACCGTTAGGCTCAAAATCATAGTAATTTAGGCCTATAAAACTCGGCGAACCAAGGAGAAATTTGGCGAATAGCCAACCAGGTCGGCAATCCCGATGCAGACTATCGTTTGGATCGTCATATTTAATGAAGGTCCTGTAAAACTTGGTGAGGTAAATAACCAATGGCGTGTCGCCAAGTACGTAGGCGAACATGACTAATATCACCGAATGGGCACGAACCGGATGGTATATCGGGTCAAAGAGTTTGAAATTTCATTTTCCCTCACTTTCTAACCTCATAAAATCACATTTATAGTTTTGCATCTTTGTAAATATTTTAATCGACGATTTGTGCTCAGAGTTGGATTACTTTGTTGCCTAGCATTTCAATTTGTATTAATCTTCATCTAAGATTAGTTTTTGAACCCCGAGTTTATTTTTAAGAATCTTTTGCTTATTTGCAATACTCATATCATGTTGTCGTGTGCTGGGCCTATCTGGTAGGATTAGAATGTTTGAATGCATATCTTAAGTCTAGAATCTTGCCTGTTGTATCTTGATTTTTGAAATTCTGTATGCTTGTGCGTTGAAATAAGTCAAATCGTGTGATTATACTTACGTGTTATCTAGATTGGCAGAATCGGGAGACGTCTGAGTATCCCGGGATGATGGGAGTTATGGGTCTTAGTTTAATTTCTCTAGCACAAGTGTTAATTTTATTTTCAGGGATTGCAGGGCTGAATTCGAGATGTTGGGTCGATTATTGGCACGTTGGGCCATTTGTCGAGCTCGCCAAATTACTTGGCGGTTCACCTAAAATTACCCATCTCGCCTTTAATTTTGTGCGAAATTTGACTTGAGATTCTGTAGCTTTGGGCGAGAAGCCTGAGGTCTCCAAAAGCACTCGACAACTTGCCAAAAATGATCTAGTTCACCCTTTTTCTGCCTCTCTAATCTCTTGTTGCGCTGTAACTTTCGGCGGACAAACCGTTGTTCGCTGAAAGTAGTTGGGGAGACGCCAAAAAGGCCTTCTGATCGCCAACGTGCTTTAACCTTTGAGCCAATCCCTTCGGTGAGCTCGAGCTAGCTCGCAATGTGGTTCGGCGATTCGCCGACTGGATCAGCAAGTTTATCTGCAGTAGATTGTTTGAGCTCATTAATTGTATCGTTTCTAAATTATTTTTAGTATATTGCAGACATGGCTAGACCAAAGGCTCTAAGAAGAGACATGCCACCACGTAATAAGGCAAAAGGGATTAAAATCAACGAAGGCTCAACGGTATCAAAAGACAAAATCGTAAAACTGTCCACATCTGATAGGAAAAACTAAGGCAAAAGCAAAGCACTTGAGTTATCAGATGCAAGCTCCGACAGTGAGAGATATTATGCTTCTTACCACAGTCCATCTGATAGTGAGGAGGAACATTAAGAGCCTCAGACTACAGGATCCGAAGAGGATGAGCTCACAATAGCATAGAGGGCTAAATTGCGATCTAAGAGGCTAAATAATCCATCTATGATTTGGAGTCCCCAGTCTACCACTCCTACACTTCCAGATCTAGAACAAGCAATAGTGCTGGCACCTCCTGTACAAGGTCCTCCGCCCAACTCAATGAATATATCGAAGGCAGAGGGGTTAAGGACAATCCTGGAGGAAAACATCTGTCCATAGATGGGGTTATCGACAGGTACCCGGAGATAATGGAGTGTCTGGGGCACCATAAGTTCCAAATTTCACAAAACCCCGCGGTTCTTACATACCAAGTTGGGTCAGAGAATTTTACAGTGCACATAGTGCACAGGTACCCTAAAGGAAGAGGCTAATATCAACGTTCAAAGAAGTCGACTATGTGGTTGTTAGAGGAAGGAAAGTAATTTATGACAGTGAGGCCATCAACACAATCTTGGGTATGTCCACGAGTATTGAAGATCACTGCCAACACTTGATCAGAACAGAAAAGCTGGACATAATGAAAAAGTGGCTAGCCCCACTAATTTCAGACGGTTTGCCGAAGTGGTTGACTAAAGGGGCTCCAATTAAAAAGAAAGACCTGAATCTAGCTGCAAAATACTCGTTCGATTTTATCAACAGTACAATTATGCCATCCCAGAAGGAGTCGATTCTTCGCCTTGCTAAAGCAGCCTGTTTGGGTTACATCATGGAGAAGACTAGAATAAATTTGGGGATAATCATGGCTTCAGAGATTCATATGCGTGCAAAACAGACCCAGACCTCTCTTTCTTTGTCGGTATAGATCACCGAGTTGTGTAGAAGGGCTTGGGTACCAAGAGATTCAAAAAAAGATGTGGAAGTGATTCCCATATCCTCCATTAATATCCGAAGGATCGAAGCTAAGTACCTTAAAGATTAGGAGGAAAAGAATAAGGCAGCCCCGGTGGACATAGAATCAGCACCTGCAGATGCATCTTTTCCTACTCCAGCCTCTGGGCCTCCAGGTATCTCTATTGCTACTTCTTCTGATACTCCAGGTTCTTCTGCTGCTGAACAACCTCCTAGACCTGTTGCTGCTGTCTCCTGACCTCCACTCACCCAGGCTTCCCTAATCCATATGGGACAACGAGCCCTTTCTACTGATCGTCGAGTTGCCAGTCTAGAGGCCTCTGTTCCAAGAATGATCCAGATGGCCCTAGCCGATGTTGTGACACCTCTTAACACTATCATTGATACCTTGCGGCCAGGATAGCGGTGTGTGAGCACAACCAAAGGGCCACAAAGGAGGTAATAGATTTAAAAGCTGATATTGCTAAGCTGCAAAAAGATGTAAACCACCTGAAGTCCACCGATGTATCATGGTCTTTGGAACAATGAAAATTCCAAAAGTGCCTAAGATGTCTCAGACCACCACTGGACATGGGGATAGAATGAAGCACACAGCCAATCCTGAGTCAGAAGCAGAGACTGATGAAGAGATGTATGAGGAGACTGAGGGAGCTGTAGATGAAGACCTGACCGAGACGGAAGCAATTATGATAGATACTGCCGTACAATCTTCTTTAGCACCTGTTCCTGGATTTGGTGGAGCTGGCCCTTCTGGAGTCACTCCGGGCACTGAAGCCCGGGCAGATGGAGCGACAAATTAGCAAAGATCACCTCTTTATCTCCCTCTCTGTCTTTCTTTATTTTACATTTTGGATTCTGTGTTATTTGCATTTGAGGACAAATGTTTTTATTTGTGGTGAGGTGAGGCCTACCTTTGTGTGCTATTGATGTTCGTGTTCTGTTTATATTTGGGTTTTATGCTTAAATGGTGTTTTTACACTACTTTTTGTGGATGTTTGAGCTTATGACTCCTTTTATTTTAAATTGCAAAAATGATTTTGACCCATCCAAAAAGTTTTACCACCTTTCGTGTGTTGAATTCGGCTATTCTTTTACAAAATTTAAGTCTCGATTTCGATCAATATCGATGACTTGAATAGTGCTCTCAATCGAACGAACATGAATGCGCGGCTACAATGAGGTCAAAGGAAGTTGCATAGACAATATGTGAACTATTTGCATCTCATTATGACTAGCCTAGTATCGAATTAAGTCTCTTGTGATGATCATTGCACACTAACGAAAGTGTGGAGTCTTGTTTGACTATAGTGTGAATGCCTAGTGTGATGAGCTTACTTTGAACCATGCATGATAGATCCTAGAATTTGCCCTGTTAGTCCGGTCAACTAAGTGATGCTATCTCTTAATATAATCTTAGGAAACTTCTAAGAGTGTGAACCAATTGACATATACCTCTTTTGTGACCTACCTTGTGAGTGTGTGAACCGCTTTTGAACACCCCTTGAGCATTCCCTTTCTTTGGAAGAAACTTGATGAAAGCATAACCTTTCTTTATCCATTACCCATAATCCTCGTGAAGTTGTGGTTAGTTGAATAGCCAACTTAGGCCAAAAGCCTAAGTTGGGGGTGTGGTGAAAAGATAAGAGCAAATCAAGAAGTGCAAGAAAGTCCCCCTTAACCATGGTTTTGAAGAAAAATGGAACCTCTCCATGTAAAAAAAATAGAAAAGAGAAAGAAAAAGAAAAATGATGAAAAAGAAAGTTGTGGAATAAAGTAAAAAAGAAATGGGGTTCCCAAACAATCCATGGAAAGTGAATAACAGGATGACTTATGAGCACTAAAGAGAATGATTAAGAAAAAGGAAAGGAAGTGTTGTGAGCACCACATTTCATGAGGATGAAAGTCACTGAGCCTAAATGACCATACCTTTGCACTCCCATTACAAACCTTGAAAAGACCTTTTTGATCTTGCGTGAGCTGAAACAAATGTTGATTGGAAAATACGGACAAACCTATGGGTGAAAGCATGCATTATGTTCTTCCTTGTGAGAGTGAGTGTTGCATCTGATTCCAAAACTTTAAAATGAACCATTGTGTGAATATGGAATCATTTCTTATGTGAGGGCATTTGAACACTTTGGTTGAGCTTGAACTTGCATTTGAAGCAAGTATTGTGAGCACAAGATTCTTTGATATTGGTGAGTCACAACTTGAATCTTTGAGTGCACATTTGATCTTTGCATAAGTAAATTGAGTCTTATTGTGTGCATTCATGATTGAGTCTTGTGTAGCACTGTTCGAGACACCATTTTTGAATGGCTGAACTTGAGTTTGCTTGAGGACAAGCAAAAGTTTAAGTTGGGGGTGTTGATGAGTCCACAAATTTGACTCATTTAGGGCTATATTTCCATAGAAATTGTGTTCTCAAATGCTTATTTTATCTCAATATCTGATGAAAATCCTTAAATTTCAGGTATTTGAAATTTGAAGGAAAGCAAGGACACTACGTCGCTAAAAGGAATGAAAAGGCTGAAAAGAATGAAGAAATAAAGGCCTGAGGATCGCCGAGTCCACTTGGCGAGTCGTTGAAGGGTCTTACTTCGCCTTTTATTCCAGTGTGCTGAGCCCTGAAGGAAAGGATCAAGTCGGCGAAAAATGGAGTAGTCGGCACATCACCAAGAAGTGTCGCAAAACAATACCATGTCGCCCAATGACCTAGAGCATGACGATGCTGAAGGCTGGTGCAAGACGGCGATTAACTACACCAAAAGGTGAATCGCCAAGTTGATCGGCGATTCCGACTAACGACACAGAATAATCCGCTGCAGCACAAATCTATGAAAACTATAAATACTAGTTAGAGTTGTAGTTTTAAGTGTGGAACAATTAATATAATTTTCATATAGAATAGTACTTTTGATATTTTTGCTCTAAGTTTGAGAGGGTTTTGAAGACTTGAAGATCCAAAGGGTGTCACCTTTAAGATTTGGATTTGGGTCTCTTGGATTCTTCAATTTTGGCCTGTATCAAGACTTAAATCTTCATGCCCAGTTGAATGCGAGCTCAATTTGGTATAAATTTCTATCTCTTATACATATGTTGCTAAAAACCCCAATTCTTGGGGTGTGATTTAGCGAATATGGGTTAAGATAATTGTTGGGTCTTGCTTGATGATAGTTTAAGTGTAGTTTAATTGTGATTTTGTTTAGTAGTTGTGGATGAATTTAATGAATTTGTAGTTGCAAATACAAGTTTATTTATATGTTTTCGGCTTGCGAGAGAGAGATGTCGTAAAACTAAAACTACTAAATTGATGTCCGGTGGGAGTGGGTCGAAATGAGGTTCAGATCGAGAGAGTGAATTCTAGTCTCGTTCCCACATATTCAGCTCGAGAGAGTGAGTAGGTTAAGGCGTAGGCTGGTCTTCATGCGGCAAGTGGGTGTTCGAGAGGAACGCATTTGAAACTGGGTAAGTTGCTCGAGAGAGAGCTTATCCCCTTTAAAGTTTAGCCCAATCACAATTATTCTATGAATCTTCTATCGAAATCATGTACCCAATAATCTAACTTAGCCCGTATTCCCATCACATCCTAAGGATCCCCTCTCATTACTTAGAAATCCTTGTTTATTTTGTTATTTTTACTTACTAGTGCAAAACCCCATTGTTAATTAACATTATTATGTCCCCCTTTAATTTACAATATTTTTAATCGTTAATGTCTTTAGCTACGACTAGTTAGAACTAATTTTATTTTTCTATTAATTCTCAAAACCACTATCTTAAGAACGATCCCAACCCTTGATTGGGTTACTAAACTATTGTACGATCGTAGACACTTGCATTGGAAGTTGTGTCTTGATTACACAAATATCATAATGCCGCTTTGGCGCTGGGTTTGCCGCTGTAGAGGGGTGGTGGCCGCTGTGGTGGGCTCGACGCGACTTAAGGTCGTTAATAAACCCTTAAACGACCTTATTTGGCACTTTTCAATTTTTAGAGCAAAGGAACGAACCCCAGGTGACTCCTACTCGTTTTTCACCATTCTTGAGGCTAAATGTAAGTTTTTCACTCCCCGAATCCATTTTTCGATCCGTCAAACGTAATATAATGGGTGAATATTAATGGGGGAGGGTTTTGTTATAGATTATGTGGTAGAAACAACCCTAAACTGGATAATTAGTATCATGGGTATGATCTAGGGTTCATAGAATTGTTAGTAATTTGGGTAATTAGTGATTGTTTATTAATTTCCGTATTATATTGATTGTTTGTAGACCAAGAACAAGCGGAACAAATCTGGAAAGGGAAGGATCAAGTTTCTTAGGGTTTCAAGCTTGTTTCGAGGTAGGTGATGGTTGTGATTCTATAATTATGTGATATATGCTTGCTCTTGCTTCATTATGATACTTGTATATGTATAAATGTTGCAATGTTGATCACACTTGTTGTAAATGAGATAGAGAATTGATGAATGCCATGAAATCATGACTTAAATGTATGATCTTGATGATATACTTGTGATTGTGATTGGGGTGTGTGAATGGGATCGGTTGCCACATTCCGGCATAACTAACTTGGATCGATTGCCATATTCCAGCATAAAAATGGAATCGGTTGCCACATTTCAGCATAAATATGGGATCGATTACCACGTTTCGGCATGCTAACTATTTGGGTTTGGGTTCCATGAGAGGACCAATGATTTGACATAAAATGTGAAGTTGTTCGTTGTTCGTAAATATTGATAATATTATATATGTTGATATATATATATATATGCATGTGGTTATAATGTTGTTTGACTTGTTATGTTGCACTAGTGGGATATCCATATGATCCTACCAGTACACTGTGGTTGTGTACTGATTCTGCACTTGCTCTTATTTTTATTGAGTATAGGGTATCTTCAAGCGGCTATTGACAGACCTCGCTTAGAAGATCAATGATCATCGCTTCGAATTCAAGGGTGAGCTAATTATTCAAGGCTACCATGGAATTTTATTTCTTCTATGTCCACCATTCCCGTGCTTAGACATTGGTTTTAGCTAGTTGATTAGTTCATTAGTTGGGGTTGCATCCCTTGCTGTTTAGACTTGGTTCATTGTTAGATGTTTTGGTACATTGACTTTCAGGTTCTAGGTTATTCTTCCGCATTATTATTTATTATTGTTAGACTTTTGTTAGAGTTTATGTGAACTCTATTTTTATTTCCTTAGTGTTTGACTTAAATGCCTTAGATTTTAGATTATTTACTTGGTTGGGTTGTAGTAGTGGTTCTCCCAATGGAGTGTTAGTGTAGGTGTCAATCACGACATTCTGGGTCGTGACAAAGTTGGTATCAGAACTAAGGTTCGCTGATCTCGATGTACCAAAATTAGTCTAGTAGAGTCTCGCAGAATAGTATGGGGACGCCTTTACTTTTCTTCAAGAGGCTATAGGACTTTAGGAAATCTCTATTTTTCTCTTGTCTCTTTTCGTGCTATGACTTGATTCCAATTGGTATCTGGCGATTCAAATTGGTATCTAACCTCCTTCACTCTTTTGTTCGCAGATGGTTAATACTAGAGTCAATGGCGTCAGGCCCGTAGCTTCTGTTAATGCTTCGGTTGAGGAATCTGCAGCGAGAGGTCGCGGTCGAGGCAGGGGTAGAGATAGTGGAAGAGTATAACCTGCTGGAAATGGAGCTCTCATTGAGAATGCTCCTATGAATGAAACCCTCATGCGCATCATGAAGAGATAGAGGAGAATGTTGATGTTAATATTGAGGATTTGGGACAAGAAGGAGAGGTGCAGGTTGAGACTACATGTGTTCCTCCTTTGGATCCAGTGTTAGCTCAATAAATTATGTTGTTCTTAAAAGGATTGTTTGGTCTTGGAGTGCTTCCTTCTGCTCAAGCAACTCAAGCTCCTAGCACTGCGCCCAAGGTGGATAAGACTGGAGGTAATGATGCTTTCTTCCGTCCTTTGTTTAGTTCTGTTATGACTGGTAATGAGCATGAAATGTTGACTAAGTTTCTGAAGCTAAAGCCTCCTGTGTTTGTTGGTTCTAAGGATGAGGATATGTATGAGTTCATTCTGGATTGCTATGAGAGGTTTCATAAACTGGGTTTTGTTCATCAGCATGGGGTTGAGTTTGTGTCTTTCCAACTTCAAGGTGAGGTTAAGCAATGATGGAGAGCTTATATGGAATGCATATCTTCTACTTTACCTCTACTCATTTGGACCAAATTTCATGCTCTATTTCTAGAGAAGTATGTGCGTAGGACTTTGAGAGATCGCAATAAAGATGAGTTTATGGCTTTGGAGCAAGGTGGTATGACTATGGCTGCTTATGAGGCCAAGTTTCATGCTTTGTCAAGATATGCTACTCAATTGGTGACTACTGAGGAAGAGAGATTCGGTTATTTATTAGGGGATTAAATTCTGAGTTACAAGTATTATCTGTTCATATGAATTCTGCAGGGAGAAGCTTTAATAAGGTGACAGACTATGTTAAGAAACTGGAGGGGGTGAGGCGAGTTGGTTAAGCTAAGGCATGGGCAAAAAGGACCAAGATCTCGGGTAACTTTCAGGGTTCTTATTCCAAGGGGTCTGGAAGGCCAACGCTTGCAGCCAAGCCAATTCACTCCACTATGCCCGCCTCTACAGGTAGTTACTCAGAAACTCCATCTCATAATTTTTAGGATAGCCAGGGAGTCACGCCTTCGACGGGCGGTAGACCATCTTTTGATTGTACTTGTTGCAATTTTGGAGAACCTAGGCATATGATGAGAGATTGTCCCCACCCACATTTGTTAGATTCCGCGCAACAGCAGTTTAGAGCAATGATACCCGCGAGAAATGGTAATAATGGTCAAGGGCGTCACAAGGTGGACGAGGAGGTATTCAGTGAGGTCGTGGAGGTAGAGGAAATGGTAATGGTAATAGAGGTAGAGGTAATGCGCAACCAGGCAGGGAAGTGGCTCGTCATGATGATAGGGCTCAATGTTAGGCTTTTCTGGGCAAGAATGAGGCGGAGGCATCTGATGTGGTGATCACAAGTACTATTCTTGTCTGTGACTAGATGGCTAATGTGTTGTCTAATCTCGGTTCTACTTATTCATATGTATCCGTCAGATTTGCCATAAATTTTGATATGATTTGTGATATTCTTGATGCCCCTATTCATGTTTCTACCCTAGTTGGAGAGTTAATCATAGTTACCCATGTCTATCGTGCTTGTCCTATTTTATTTATGGAATTTTAGACTTGGGTTGATTTAGTGATTTTGGATATGATTGACTTTGACATAATCTTAGGCATGACTTGGTTGTCCCCCTATTATGATGTGCTTAATTGTAATACTAAGTCTGTAACTTTAGAAATTTCGAGAAGGGAAAAATTAGAGTGGGAAGGGGTGTACAAGCCTAAGCAAGCTAAGATTATATCCTCCATTTGGGCTAGTAAACTGGTAGATCAGGGTTGTTTGGCTTTTTTGGCTCATATTAGGGATGTTGAGATTGAGGCTCCATCTATTGCGTCTATTCCTGTGGTGTCTAAATTTAGTGAAGTGTTCCCTAATGACTTGCCTGGTATGCCTCCGAATAGAGATATAGATTTTTGCATTGATTTGGAGCCTGGTACAAGCCTCATTTCTATCCCTCTATATTGCATGGCTCCGGCAGAATTAAGAGAGCTTAAGGCTCAAATCCAAGAGCTTCTTATAGATTATGTGGTGGAAACAACCCTAAACTGGATAATTGGGATCATGGGTATAATCTAGGGTTCATAGAATTGTTAGTAATTCAGGTAATTAGTGATTGTTTATTGATTCCCATATTATATTGATTGTTTGTAGACCAAGAACAAGCGGAACGAATTCGAAAAGGAAAGGATCAAGTTTCTTAGGGTTTCAATCTTATTTCGAGGTAGGTGATGGTTGTGATTTTATGATTGTGTGATGTATGCTTGTTCTTGTTTCATTATGATACTTGTATATGTATGAATGTTGCAATGTTGATCACACTTATTGTAAATGAGATAGAATTGATGAATACCATGAAATCATGACTTAAATGTATGATCTTGATGATATACTTATGATTGCGATTGTGGTGTGTGAATGGGATCGGTTGCCACATTTCGGCATATCTAACTTGGATCGGTTGCCACGTTCCAGCATGCTAACTATTTGGGTTTGAGTTCCATGAGAGGACCAATGATTTGACATAAAATGTAAAGTTGTTCGTTGTTCGTAAATATTGATAATATTGTATATGTTGATATATATGCATGTGGTTATAATGTTGTTTGACTTGTTATGTTGCACTAGTGGGATAGCCGCGTGATCCTACCAGTACACTGTGGTTGTGTACTGATTCTGCACTTGCTCTTATTTTTGTTGAGTACAGGGCATCTTCAAGCTGGTATTGACAGACCTCGCTTAGAAGATCAGTGATCGTCACTTCGAATTCAAGGGTGAGCCAATTTTTCCGGGTAGCCATGTAATTCTCTTTAGTCTATGTCCACAATTCCTGGACTTTAGACATTGGTTTTAGCTAGTTGATTAGTTCATTAGTTGGGGTTGCATCCCTTCTTGTTTAGACTTGGTTCATTGTTAGATGTTTTGGTACATTGACTTTTAGGTTCTAGGTTATTCTTCCATATTGTTAGTTATTATTGTTAGACTTTTGTTAGAGTTTATGAGAACTCTATTTTTATTTATGTAGTGTTTGACGTAAATGCCTTAGTTTTTAGATTATTTGCTTGGTTGGATTGTAGTAGTGGTTCTCCACCGGAGTGTTAGTGTGGGTGCCAATCACTATGGTCTTGGTCGTGACACGGTGTTGGAAAGTCTTCATGTAAAAGAGGAGCTACATTATGACCAGATAGGGGTGTGATGGCTTCCAAAGGTAGAGTTCGCAATAGAAGGAGGTAGGAATGCGTTGGATAAAGTATGTTCAGAGGTGGTATTACTTGGTAGTAAGGGATGTGGTTAAAGGATCAAGGGTATATATCTCCAAGTTATATGTTTCTTCTGAATATTAACATGTTGTTATGTGGTGGATTCAAATTTACAAATGCTGTCTATCAATACATGTTGTATGTACTAATACTACTCATACCACTTGGCATAGTCTTATTGCAAAGTCAGTGATGTTTCTTTGGTGAATACAATGATAATATTTGATAATTTCTACTCATCCTTCCCTTAGGGTGGGAGTTGTATCTTATTTTCAGAGATTGTATTCTCTTAGAAAATCTTGTACCTGCTTAGAGTAAATCCTAAGGAGGGTCCCTCGTGATTTCAAAGGCTTTTTATTTTAATCAACTTGAGAGTAATTTTGTATTTAAATAAGGTGATAAGCTGATATTCATTTACTTCTGCATTAACAGTTTTAAATTCGATGGTAAGGGTTCTCCTATCTAGATGTTTGAGTAGGTGTCTGCACAGCCTGGTAAGTTGGACCATGACAATTTGGTATCAGAGACTAGGTCACCGATCTCTCAGTAGAAGAGCAAATATCGAATAGAGTCCTGAAAATTGGTGGTTAACATCCACATTTGATCTTGAGAGAGGTATGAAGCATTCTAGGAAACAGCTTCACTCCTTCACTCCTTTTGCACAGTATGTAGGGGTGTGCATCAGTTGGTTCGGTTCGATTTTATGTACTATTACATTGACTCAGTTAATCAGTTTTCAATTTTTAAATACACTAAACCAATAAAATATTATTTATCAGTTTTTGGTCCTTAACGATTCGATTTTTAATTTACCCAATAGAAAAATGCTCATAAAATAAATATACAACTTCTCACTTCTTTAAAAATTTGGCGTGAAACAAGAAAATCAGTTATAAATACTTTGATATAGTAAAACAAGAAATATAATGAGAAATTGCATCAATAAGAGTAGATGTAGTATGAAAGGTACAATTACATGTTACAATCCAAACATAATATAGAATTTCTTATATAAAGTAGAAGTATTGTGAAGTGTGTAGACTATAGTGTAGAGTACCAATACAGTGTCTGGTGTTGGGATATATACTATTAACCATATGTTTAGATATAATATTTATTATAGAATAAATATTTACTCAATTTTAATAGATCAGATATTTGTTTATGCTGTCTATTTACTTATATAGTAGATGATTTAGTGTATAGAGTTTTAGCTTATACACAGAGGATTAAATCATCGGTTCTTATAAGTATAATGTTTTTTTTTTCACAATCTAGGACGGAAATTTGGACAAGTCATCAGTACAATTATAGCACAAGATTATATATAATTTATCTTAGTTATGGGAATGGTATAGTTTCAACTTCTTGTGTTAGTGCATTTTGTATGTATTGAACGGGACCGAGTAGAGATAGTTGTTTTAGACTGACTGACAAAAGCATATTCTCTAAACTGTTAAATGTACCTATATTCTTAATCCTGATATAACTATTATGATATGTATATATTAATTATCGTTTTGATTTATTAAAAGGTGAGACTCTAAGATGGGTCAATATGATTGGTAGATTGGATGATAATAATATATATTGGTGAAATAATAAGTTAGTTGATGGAATCCATGTCTCGTTATAGAGATTGATTGATATGCCTTTTCGAGAAACTTATAAGTTTTCATCGTGTCAAACCTTGCAAGTAAATTTATGAATTAGACACATGAAATAAGTTAAGTAGTGCTCTAAAAGAAATTAATCATTAAATTAAATTCGTCTGTAATTTAATTTATTGATGAGTATCTATAATCTTAACATAGGGAATTACATAAGTGTTTAATGGGGAATTTCAAAATATAAATAGAGGAGTGCAATTACGAATTTCTAGTGGAATGATTTGTAATTTATTATGGTAAGAATAAATTCAAATTAATTAATTCAATTATTTCCATAATAGAAAGTCTCAATAATTAATTATGTGATTCCTACAATGTCCATATTTAACTAGAACTCAGAATCCTATTTCTAAGGGGAAAAGGGGAGTCAGGCTTGGATTTGGTTTAAAAAGAAAACAAGCGTGTTTTTTTTTGGAAGAAAAATAACGTGTGTTTTGGTTGTCCTCTTTGGATTGGAAGAAATTTCTATAATTAGGGATTCTTCTAACCCTAGAAAGATTGAAGGTTTCGGTTCATGCTTGCCCACCCAAGTATTGAGAGAGTTCGAATGTAAACTTGAGATCACTGTAGAAGATCATAGTTGTTGTCTTACTTGAGGATACGCTTGAAGGTATCTGCTCACGCTTCAAGTGGTATTTATCGAATTAAATTTCAGCAAGATTATGTGTTCTAGCATAAACGACATTGTGATTTTGGTTTCAATTTTGGCTAAATTAACTTTGACCATTCTCGCAAGCGTGTATTGCTTGGATTAGTGGTGGAAACACGTGTTTGGTCTTGTGTGATTTTAAATTTGTTTTTATTTCTTAATTACAAAGGAAATTGTTGATAATGTGAACTAGGCAATGTGAAGTCTGATTTTAAACATATTAAATTTGAATGGTTTCTACCAATTGTTGTCCAAATTGCTACAATTTTATTCAATTTAATAATATGCTTCTCTTAACTGCCTATTGCCTGATTAACAACGGAAGAGAACAATTTTAAAATTCACATGCGTGCATTGTTTCTTCAATAATTAGAAAGTTTTTCTTAATTATATGGGCATAGGATTTCTCTTTCTCAAATGTATATATTAACTCGTAAATATATTAAGAATTTTATTATAATTAATAGATGGTTACCATTAAGTGGTTTGCTTATTTGGAATTATTAGAAGTTCTTAATATATAATATATGTGAGATTATAATATATGAATTGAGAATTATGATTAATAAATAGGATTTACGATAGTGATCTATTTATTTTAGTCATTAAAATATCCTTAATGTATCATGTATAAATTGTCCTAAGTGAATACTAGTAGTGCATATTTATTTACTAGAATGGAAATTTACCTTGAGATACTAGTAACACTAAATTAATTCATGAAAATAGATATTAAAAGTTTTCGACGATCTAGATGGAAAAAATGTAATATCTTGAATTTTCAGATGTATTAATTGAAAGGACAATTTTGATATAAGGAGATGTTGTGTTTCTTAGTAAAGAAAGGACACAACGTATGTCTTATGCTCATGAGATAATTATTAAAGGAGAATGAAAATCTAAATCTATTTTTCTTATTTTAATCTTAAACTATGCCTAGAACGATTATTTTTTAAAATTTGGGCATAGTTTAGGTGGTCATAAATTTTATGATCTTTGATTTGACTTGAAATTTGATGGTTCCATCGAAGATAGTTTAGATGGGTGTTAGATATTTTGTCGGATTAAAATTCGATTTGAATATGATAAGATCTTTCTTTATGTCAGTTGTGTTTATGTTAAATTTGGAGTATGGTTACACATGGTGACTTAACATGATTTGATATGTGATAATAATGTATGTCATATTGTTTTAATTCCTAAAGATGCTTAAATCACTTGAATTTGAATTGGTCATAACTTTGGAAATAAAGATTGTTTATAGACTCCAATTGACCTGAAATTTGGTTTATTGATAACAGCCTAGTAAGACCTAAGAGTATTCATTGCTATGTGGTTATGATTCTTTGAGGTCGTTAAAATGATTTTAAAGTTATTCTTTGGAATTAAAATATGATTAAGTATGAATGACATCCTTTATATCAGTTTTATTTATGTTATATGTGGTACATGATTACATGTGATGTGTTACCATGAACTGATATATGATAAGGATGTAAATCTAATTATTTTTCCTTAAATCGTTTGAATCTGAATTTGATCATAGCTTTGGAAATAAATATTATTTGTGAATTTTGATTGATCTGAAATTCGATAGGTTCGTCAGAAACGATTAAATTTAAAATACTCATTGTTATGCGGTGATTTGGTAATTTGAGGTTGTTCAAATGATGTTTTTGGATTTTGTTTTGTATCTTGAAAATTAATTTTAATAAAAATTACTCGTCTATGATATAGTGGTAATAGAGATTGTTCTCTATGGTATTCATGACTAAATTTTAGTGAAGTATTAAGTTCATGTGTTGGCTTAGACCTTTCTCCATATCGGATGAAATTAATACAAGTCATTAAAATTTAATCTCTAGTTTTGATTATCTGTATTGACTCTCCCTATCTGAGGAATATAGATTGGATCAATGGCTCTAGGGATAATGATATTCACTTGACTTAAATTAACATATACTCTCCATCTGAGTTAGCTTTTGTTCTAAATTTGTTGAAGTGAATATCTGACACCACATATGTATGTTGCATGAGTAGTCATTTTTTCATCAAAAATTATTGTTCAAGATGCATGGATATCTATGAGGTGTTTTGAATTTTTTTTTTTATTCAATGCATTCATTAACATGTTGATTTTTGGAAAATAGTATTCAGATAAAGTAAATAGTTTTTAGTATTTTGTTCTTTGTTCTTGATTTGTGTATCTATTTCACAAATGATGATATGTGTCATGTGATAAGAATTTTCAAACGGAAAGATTTTAAATTCTATTTTGACCATATAATGGTTTCAATCAAATTGATCATAGTTTTGGAATTCAACAAAAAAAAAAAAAGAGGACTCTGATTGATCTGAAATTTGGTAGATTCATAAGAACGACCCAGTAAGAATTTTTCTTGGATCGTTATATGAGTTTTGGTCATATTTGGTTCTAGGGGTCCCTCCCATGATTACTAAGAATAAATAGTAGTGAAGTATTAGTTTTATGTGTTGGCTTAGACCTTCCTCCCTATTAGATGAAATCTATACAAAGTCACTATTTATTTAATCGTCTAGTTTTGATAGTCTGTATTAACTCTCATAATCTGAGCAATATATGATTGGATCAATGTAACTAGAGGATTTTCTATCACAACCCAGGGGTATCCCCTAGATGTAACAAGGCGTATAGAACACCAAGGACTCCATACAAGCCACTTAATCCTCATAACATTAGAAATAGAACAATAAGAGTAAAAACACATTACAAGTCTAAAATTTTCATAAACAAAAGCAGAAGTCTAGACATTAAGTCTCATCATAGCCATCTATTACAATGTTTGAATGAAACAGGGCCTAGCCCATACAACATGTTACGACCCAGGGATATACCCTAGAACTAACATGGCATACTTGACCACGAAGGGGTCTCATACAAGCCCTTAGCATATCATGAACATAAGATAATAGAAAAGTACGGAAAATTTAAAACTTTTTACAATCGAAGTTATTTTTATAAAAGCAAGCGGAAGTCTTTCTATACTTTGTCTCACACAATCTAATACAACTTTAGAATAAAACTCTTGGGACACAGCCCATACAATAGTCTTAACATGAAAATAAAAGACATAAAGGAAATGGTCGGTTTTGTCCTTGAAATGAGGACTCACCAACATCTTCAACTCCTTAGCTCCTTAGAAACCTATCTCCAAATAGCACTCAAGTCTCCAAACGCTGCATTTGATTAGAATGTAGGCAAAGTATGCATTAGTACAAAATATACTAAATATGTTAGCTAACATAATCATAAGAGCATAAGACAAGGGTTAGTCAACATAAGACATAATCCAAAATCATATGAAATACTTCATGCAACATGAACCATAAGCATAAGAGACAATACCATAATCATAATAAGCAAAGTCTCCAACATAAGCATCATATAAACATTCTTTGACTCTTAGTCATCTATACCATAATAGAACTATTCTTAAGTAACCTAAAAGCATACATGTGCAATGCATGAATAGCATCCCATAATACCACCCAAGCCAAGTAACCCTTTTTGGTCATCTTAATCATTGCCTATATACATGGTCAAGTCTTAAGCATTTCTACCATAAGGGAACCATACTCCTAATTAACCTCAAAAAAACACTTGTGCAATGTATGAAAGGCATCCCATACTACCCTTCACACTAAGCATAACCTTGAAGTCATCATAGTCATATTTACCCTACTTTGGTCTCATTATTAGCTTACTTCATACAGACAAGGGAACTATCACGTTTAGTCAATCATATCATGTCAAGGAAGGCAACTATAGCACAATCCTATCTAAGCATACATCATATAAAAGAAACACCTCATGAGTTACCTTAAGGCAAGCTTGTGCCATGCATGAACAAGACCACATAATCCTACCCATACTAAGCTAGACACTTCAGGTTCATCATTCATGTTCATCATCTCTTAGCATCATAAAGACAAGGGGAGTCACTACTAGTAATGCATGTATTGGAAAGGCCTCTAAAGCTACAATCCAAACTAATCATGACTAAGTCAGGTTCTACCATCAACTAAACATAACCACAACATCAAAGTCTATCATTTCCAATCTATTAAGTCATAAAAGACAAGCAACACTGGAATCTTGACAAAGCATGAAAACACATACCGATAGCAACACAAGGAGGTTACTCTTGATCACCTCTAGATTAGAGAGCTTATGATCTATTCTTCTTTGGAGCCTTCCCAGCCAAACCAATTAGACCGGATGAAGGGTTGGATTGGGATCTACGACGACTATCCTCTTTAATTCTAGCAGCCTTAGGGCAATGCCTTATCTTGTGGCCGAACTCACCACAACCAAAACAAACACTAGAGTCCGCTAAGCATTCACCCTCATGCCTTCTATCACACTTACTACACCCTGGTAATAGAATTTCACTACCATCTTCTTGAAACTTGGGGTTAGACACCCTATTTTGGTTAAACTTAGGAGTACTTGAGGGACCTTGCCCGGGGAACTTTTGTCTAAACCTAGGGCAACCATGTCCATCAGACTCATCATCATCAAATCTAGACCTCTTTTTCTCCCTAGATTCTTCTTCAAGTTTGGACTCTTTAATTTGTTGGGCGACAACCATAAGACGTGAGATATCCATATCGTCAATAAGCATTTCCATACGACATTTTTTTCATACTAATCCGGACACTCCCATCATGAAATGATTCATCCTAGCCCTTGAATCCTCCACTAAAGTTGAAGCATACTTGGAGAGTTGGGTGAACTTTAGAGAGTATTCTTGAACACTCATACTACCTTGCTCAAGGTTAATAAACTATTGCATCTTAGCCTCCCTCAACTCTAGGGGAAAGAACCTATCTAACAATGCCTTTTCAAACACCTCCAACTCTATGGGACCCGCTTATACCAGTTTACTCCATTTCCATTGACCATACCATATTTGAGCTACCCCTTTTAATTGGTAAGCGGCTAACTATGCTTTCTTTACCAAAGTCACCCCCATTATATCAAGAATCTTACACAACCTATCTACAAACTCCTTAGGGACTTCCTCCACCTTGGAGACATAAAACTCTAGGGGTTTCATCTTAATAAACTCTCTCACTCTTAAGGCTGCGGGATTCACATTAGGGTTCACATGGGCCCCAACAATCCCTATTGGCTTGAGTCGTCATAGCTTGAACTAACAATTGCATAGAGGACCTAAATTCTGCATGAGTCACATTCTCCCCTATAGGGCCAATTGGATCTTGAGGAGGAACTTGGAGAGGAACCTCTTGATCCACATTTCCTTCCTCATTTATCCTAGCATTTGCCCTTGTATTAGCCATACCCTAAAAAAGCATAGGGCACGGATTAGGATAAGGACCTACTAAAGCCAAACTCTATGGCATGACTTAGAGAATGAAGAAGTGAGATTTTCTAAACATCTAATAGCCTCGTATTCATAAATCTGGCGCACTTCACATTTATGAACAAGACTCTACTAAACGTGATTTGAGACAATCCTAGAACTATTCTAAACATTTTGCTCTGATACCAAGTTTGTTACGACTCAGGGGTATACCCTAGAAGTAATACGACGTACTTGACCCCGAAGGGGTCTCATACAAGCCCTTAGCATATCATGAACATAAGATAATAGAAAAGTACAGAAAATTTAAAACTTTTTACAATAGAAGTCATTTTCATAAAAGCAAGCGAAAGTCTTTCTATACTTTATCTCACATCATCTAATACAACTTTAGAATAAAACTCTTGAGACACAGCCCATACAATAGTCTCAACATGAAAATAACAGACATAAAGGAAATGGTCGGTTTTGTCCTCAAAGCTATGAGGACTCACCAAGATCTTCAACTCCTTAGCTCCTTAGAAACCTATCTCCAAATAGCACTCAAGTCTTCAAACGCTACATTTGATTAGAATGTAGTCAAAGTATGCATTAGTACAAAATGTACTAAATATGTTAGCTAGCATAATCATAAGAGCATAAGACAAGGGTTAGTCAACATAAGACATAATCCAAAATCATATGAAATACTTCATACAGCATGAACCATAAGCATAAGAGACAATATCATAATCATAATAAGCAAAGTCTCCAACATAAGCATCATATAAACATTCTTTGACTCTTAGTCATCTATACCATAATAGAATTATTCTCAAGTAACCTAAAAGCATACATGTGCAATGCATGAATAGCATCCCATAATACCACCCAAGCCAAGTAACCCTTTTTGGTCATCTTAATCATTGCCTATATACATGGTCAAGTCTTAAGTATTTCTACCATAAGGGAACTATACTCCTAAGTAACCTCAAAGCACACTTGTGCAATGTATAAAAGGCATCCCATACTACCCTTCACACTAAGCATAACCTTGAAGTCATCATAGTCATATTTACCCTACTTTGGTCTCATTATTAGCTTACTTCATATAGACAAGGGAACTATTACCTTTAGTCAATCATATCATGTCAAGGAAGGCAACTATAGCACAATCCTATCTAAGCATACATCATATAAGAGAAACACCTCAGGAGTCACATGAAGGCAAGCTTGTTCCATGCATGAACAAAACCCCATAATCCTACCCATGCTAAGCTAGACACTTTAGGTTCATCATTCATGTTCATCATCTCTTAGCATCATAAAGACAAGGGGAGTCACCACTAGTCATGCATGTATTGGAGAGGCCGCTAAAGCTATAATCCAAACTAATCATGCTCATGTTCATAAATACATGAGGGAGTCACCTCAAGGCATAAATGTTTAGTTCATCATGAAAGACAAGGTGAATCACCTCAAGCCATATATATCATGGAATCATACAAATAAGGGTAATCACCTCTAGTCAGACATACTAGTGAATTATAAGGACAAGGGGAGTCTCCACAAGTCATACACATTAATGAATCATAGGTATTCACCTTCATGTCCATTTTAATGTGATATAGGTATTCCCCTACATATCAATTTTAATGTGTAATGTAGGTATTCGCCTCCACATCATCAGATAAGGATCATAGGTAATTGCCTACATGATCAAACTAAAGGCTAATGGGTATTCACCGCTTACCTTGGGAGTCACACATATATAAAGAGTAATCACCTCACACTCCCCATGACTAACTAATTAGGAGTAAGGGAACTCACCACACATTCCTATCATGTAAAGGTCATTTAGGGGAATCACCACAAGCCTCATCACATTTTATAGTCCTAGGACTTAGATTCATTTTAGGTGAGAGAACCTTTCAACCTAGAATCATTCTATGTGAGAGAACCTTTCATGTCATGCTATATTCATGCATAATACCGTATCTAGAATTTTACATTAGACATTGGTATCCTCATGACTCAAGTGAATCTATCACTTCACATATTCAAGCATTTATTAGGTAGGCAAAGGTCTTCCACCATAACTCTATCCATTTAAGCTTCTAATCTCATTTAGACTTTACTCTCAAAGCCTTAGCACATCTAGATCATCACATTGGCTTTACTCTCAAAACCCTAGTGATCATCATTCATGACTACAAGCCTTATACTCAAAGCTTTACTTTTTATTAGCTTCATTATACCTAGATTTCAAGGTATTCTAATCACATCCCTCATTACTAGGTGATTCTAGTCACAATTGATCATAAAGGTTCAATTTCATCTTTACAAGTCATGATTCCTCAGATTCATCAAATAGACTGGGTTAACCATAGAAATCACATGAATTCATCATAATATCATAATTCAATGTTAATACAATCATAATTAGATATTATCCACTAGATTGAAATCATACCTAAATGCTACCCACAATGTAGAAGGAACCCTAGCTAGAATTGGGTTTTTGACTTCACATTTGGGGGAAAACCTAGGGGGCTCTCTAGTTGAAAGAACTCATAGATGACTAAGCTAACATACCTCAATTCAAAGCCCTAATCAAGCTTGAAACAATGGAGGAAAATTTTCCCCTCTAGAGAGAGAATTATTTGGAGAGAATTTGGGGTTCTTTGATGAATAAGTTAATGACTTAGTTTAGGGGTCTTATTAGGCTTATATAGGGGGGTTAGTAACTAACTAAACAACCTCCCTTAACCCCTAGTTAATTAGTAATTAACCCCTAAGTCCCCTAACTAAAAACTAAACTTGAAAATATTACCCAACTCATGAACTACCTGCCCACGGACCGTGGCTGGGTCCATGATCCGTACCGCACCTTGGTAGGTGAGGTACTGAAGCTCAACATTGCAGGCTTGTGCAGTCCTTGACCCACGACCCCAACCCACGGGGTGTGGGTCCACTCACGGCCAATATGTGGCAATCGTGAGTGTTGCCTATTTTGATAGCTTTTAGGGCTGTTTTGAGGTCCTCCTCAAGGACCCTTTGGGTGGTCCTTGGGGGGTCGTACCTTGACGCCCTAACCCTTAAACCTCCATACTAAGTTTGGGAATCATTTTTACGACTTTTAATCCTCATACCACACTCCAAAACTCTTATAAAAAGCTCTAGAACTCTTAAGTTCAACTTACTATTTTCCGAGGCGCAACACAACATGTCCAAAAAGGGTAAGTACATGAAAGAAACTACCACATAGGAAAAAGTCATCCTCGAACCATGAGGACTCATCAACAAGCTCAGAAGATACATAAGTCCAAGCTTCAGCCACTAGAATGATCACCTCAAGAACCAGACCCTACACTTTGGGAAAATGTAGGAAAAGTAGGCGTTGGTACAAAAATGCTCTAAGTATGATAGCATGCATAAAAACATCAAAAACATGCAAAAAGGGACATTTCATTTGAAAGCATACAATTTACCAAGTTTAAACATCATCATAAAGATAGTGGAAAAGCATAAGTCATAAACATAGTCAACATAGTCATCATCATCTTTAAAACATTGGAAACTCATATAAAAGCTTCTTGAGTAACCATAGTTCATAATTCATATTCTTGTCCTTATTGGTGTGGGAATAAGCCTTAACCAACATGAGACCATGTGAGCTATACATGGTCCCCTGGTGTTACCCACTCCGAAAAGGGGTGTCATTCTTGCCTAAGGTAGAACCATACTTTAGCTTAAGTGGATTCACTAGCTAAATAACCTATGGGGCACATAGTTTATGGGATAAGGAGATTTCTACTAGAAACTTGGACTCAACTTTCGTAAAAGGTCTCTATCTCATGAGACATACTTTGGGAACCAGGACTCACCCAGCGTAAAAGGATCCCATTGGGAAGCCAGACTCAACTAGTGTAAAAGCTTCCATCCCATATTCAAAATCCACTCAATGCTAAGCATTAATTCCCACGGAGTACATATTAAGTCTTGACTTAATTCATATTCATGCTTAATTCATAAGATAGCTCTTAGATCATGCGTGAGAATAACCTTTCACCGTCCATGTCTACATATAGGTTCAATAGGTGAGAAAGATTTTCAACCTTAGAACCTTCATATTGTGAGAAAATCTTTCACATCATATCATATTCATGCATAAGTGTGTATATGAGCATATCCTTTCAACAACACAACAACTACATCATAATCATAGACACTTCACTCTCAAAGTGTTCTTAAAACATATACATAGATTCCATAAAAACATGCATCATTCTCATACTTTACCCTTTCAAGGTTCAAAGCTCATATCAAATCAACACATCTAGAATTCAATACCTTAGACATGAATATCATCATAATTCAAGTAACTCAATGACTACATGCATAACTTTCATAACATTCCCCCTTTACCAACATAGACTCACATCACTAGAACATTAGTGGGAAATTTGGAAATTTCATGGGTTCTTGGGGATTACAACATAAAAACCATAAGAAATCATAAATTCATACATAAATATAACGTAATTCAATTATTAGAATCGATTTTGAACGGAACCCATGACTTTGGAATCAAACCCTAACTTTTGGGGATTTCTATGTTTGAAATTGGGATTTTGAAGGGGCTCCGTGGATGAAAGCTACCATACCTTATCAATGAAGCCCAATGAATTTGGTGTGAATAACTTTGTTCCTTGAACCCTAGCTCCAACTTCCTTCTTCTTCTTCTTCTTCAAGTTCTAGAGAGAGAATATTTGGTGATAAACGTAACCACTAAAACTGCCCCCAGGTCACCACCCACGAGACCATGCTGATGGGCCGTGGTTGGACCCACGATCTATGCCGGTCAACCGTGGTTTGGTGACTGGGACTTTTGGCCAAACCACAGACCCTCCATCCACTGGGCGTGGGTCCTACCGTTAGTCACTGCCAAGGCAGTTTTCTAGAGGCCTCCTCAAGGGCCCATGGTTGGTCCTTGAGGGGTGGTACCTTGACGTTCTAACACAAAATCCTCTATTTTAAGTACGGGAAGTTACATTCATGACTCTAACCCTCACGTTAAGCTCTAGTTTAGCCTACTAATTTACAGAGTGTTACATTTTCACTTGACTTAAACTAACAGTAGACTCTCTATCTGAGTTAGGCCCGTATAAGTTAATGGAGTGAATAATCGGTCATTGTACCTGTGTATTGCATGAGTAGTTCTCCAATCCCATCAATTGGATATTCGAGATGCATGGATATATATGTATAAAATGAACCCTAAATTTTATTATTTAGGATTAGTCAAAATATTATGATCTATTTAATGTATTATATTTGATATTCTCATAAATCTTCACGCACTCACTTAGTACTACTTAAGTTTTTCTTTTGGTAGAGATAATATACTAATTCAAAGAATGCAATGTACATGTACCTTATGCTAGAAGAAATTATTTTTAGTTTCTAACTAGATAAGAGATTGAGTATTTAATATATTTGTTTGTATCTCTCCTATCATTGAGTTTGATGAATATTTTATTTCTTGTGGTATATTGATGCATGATTTTTTTTATTAGTATTATCTCTCCTGAATTGAATTATATTAATCTGTCTCATAAGGGAAAATATCTTTTAAATTGAATGAAACTTATCTATACATTAGCGTCTAAGTCATTTGTTCTGAAAAGAATTTCGAGGTTGGTTAATGGATGGACATAACAGTTCATTGAAAGTGAAGTCACTACCAATGTGTAAGTCTTGTTTAGAAGGAAAAATGACTAAGAGACCTTTCCTCTTAAAAAGGAAGAAGAGGTAGTGATAAGTTATAATTAATCTATTCTGATTTGTGTGGTGAATGGGCATTTGGGCAAGAGGTGAATTTGAGTATTCTGAGTTTTCAAAAAGGCTACTCATGATATGAATATATTTTTTGATGTTTTGTAAGTCTAAATGTCTTGATAAACTCAAAATATTTAAGACAAATGAAAATAGCATCATGAAAAATATATAAAGTCACTGCATTCTGATTGTAGTGATGTAAACCTCTCTGCAGAGCTCATGACTCACTTATCTTATATAATAATTGCATTTTAATTGTCTACACCAGACACTCCATAATAGATTAGTGTTGATGAGAAAAGAAATAGACTCTTACGAAGATGATAAGATTGATTATTGACTTATTATTAGTTTTTTTTTTTGGGATAGGTTATAATAACTACATATTACATTCTGAATTAAATTTCTTTCAAATCAGTACCTTGAACAACTATAGAACTAGTTGGATTTGACGTAAGTCTAATTTGTCACATGTTCAGATATAAGATTGTCCAACACATGTGCTGAGTGGGAGAATAAGAAAATTGAAATTAAGAACGGAATGTGTGTGTTAATTGGATATCCTAAAGAATGAAAGAAGGTTTATTATAGTATCCTAAAGAAAATAAAGTAATTGTTAACACAATTGTCTGATTTCTACAAAAGGATCATTTAGTAAACCATGTTCCTAGAAGTAAACTAGTTTTACAAAAGTTGAACAAAGAAATAACAAATAAGTCAATTGTAAATTCAGACACTCAAAAACATCTAATCGGTATGTGAGAAATAACGTTCCATTGCATTTAAGTAGTGGGAGAAACGTTACTAGACATAAGAAAACTACTACCTCAAGTAGTGAAAGTGATATTGAGCAAATTAAAGAGCACTACATGAAATGTTGTTAATATTTTAATATTGAAAGATTTTGAAAAAAATATTAAGACTGAAGATCATGAAAGTGGTGATTATGTAGTAGTGCTTAGTCGTAGTGGGAGAATCATAACGAAGATTGATTTGTTTTGTATGTTTGAGAGAACTTTTATGATAGATTTCCTAAAAAGAAGTACACTCTTGGAAGGTTTCATGATAAGCTCTCTCAAGATCTAGTACAAAATCGATTTGTTACAACGAAGCACTACTAGACAAAATTGTATGAGAAAATAACTTGGTAAATTTCTTTCGATAAGAAATAAAGAAATGCCTGTGAAAGTTGTAAGTGCATAGTTAAGAGTCTAAGTGGAGATTTTTAGGGTATATACTATTAATCATGTGTTTAGACATTGTATTCAAAAAATTTTCAAGATTAAACATCTAAGTGGAGATTGTTAGGATATATACTATTAACCATGCATTTAGATATAGTACATTATAACAATCGTGATAGTTATAAGTCTAAGTGGGAGATTGTTGGGATATATACTATTAACCATATGTTTAGATATAATGTTTATTACAGAATAAATATTTACTCAGTTTTAATAGATCATGTATTTTTTTATGGTGTCTATTTACTTATATGGTAGATGATTTAGTGTATAGTTCCAACTTCTTGTGCTAGTGCGTTTTGTATGTATTGAACAGGACCGAGTAGAGATAGTTGATTTAGACTGACTGAAAAAAGTATATTCTCTAAACTGTTAAATGTACTTATATTCTTAATCCTGATATAACTATTATGATTTGTATATATTAATTATCGTTTTGATTTATTAAAAGGTGATATTTAGAGATGGGTCAATATGTTAGTTGATGGAATCCATGTCTAGTTATATTTGGATGATAATAATATATATTGGTGAAATAATAAGTTAGTTGATGGAATCCATGTCTAGTTATAGAGATTGATTGATATGCCTTTTTCGAGAAATTTATAAGTTTTCATCGTGTCAAACCTTGCAGTGGATTTATAGATCCAACACACGAAATAAGTTAAGTAGTGCTCTAAAAGAAATTAATCATTGAATTAAATTTGCCAGTAATTTAATTTATGGATTAGTATCTGTAATATTAACATGGGGAATTATATAAGTGTTTAATGGAGAATTTTGAAATATAAATAGAGGAGTGCAATTATGAATTTCTAGTGGAATGATTTGTAATTTATTATGGTAAGAATAAATTCAAATTAATTATTTGAATTATTTCCATAATATGAAGCCTCAGCAATTAATTATGTGGTCCCTACAGTGCTCATATTTAACTAGAACTCAAAATCCTATTTCTAAGGGAAAAAGGGGAGTCAAGCGCAGATTTGGTTTTAAAAAGAAAACAAGCATGTTTTTTTTTGGAAGAAAAATAACGTGTGTTTTGGTTCTCCTCTTTGGACCGGAAGAAATCTCTATAATTAGGGATTCTTGTAACCCTAGAAAGATTGAAGGTTTCTGTTCATGCTTGCCCACCCAAGTATTGAGAGAGTTCGGATGTGAACTTGGGATCACTGTAGAAAATCATAGTTGTTGTCTTACTTGGGAATTCTCTTGAAGGTATTTGCTCACGCTTCAAGAGATATTTATCGAATTAAATTTCAGCAAGATTATGTTTTCTAGCATAAACGGTATTGGTTATCTATTCTTCATGTAAGTAGTAAGATTATGGTATGCTTCCGTTGTGCATATAGTTTTCCAAGATTCTGGTTCTATTAAATTATTACTATTTAATATTTATGAAGGGTAAAGTAGTAAATTACTATTGTCTCAATGGGTTATCGATTTACCCAATAACCCAGTACTAAAAACTGATATCGAATCGATAACCCAATAATTTTTTTATAAATCCATTAAAAGTCCGTCAACCCAATAATCCAGTAATATTATTTTTGGTTCAATTTATTGATCGGTTTGATATTTGCACACCCATATCAATATGTCATTTTCTTGTATGGGTTAAGTCCAATATGTATCTCTGTATTTTAATTGGTATCTCAACATAGTGAAGTAGATGTCGTTGTCACGACTAAAATGACACAAGCAAGAAAAGTTGAAATCGAGAAGGTTCTAATTGGTAGCTAGCCCTAGAGATTATGTAAATGCATGGATGATTGGCTAATAGTCATCCATGAAGCGATTAAAAAGTAATGAGCATGATTTTATTCCGTGACAAAACTTGATGATTGTGATTATGTAAAGGATATTGCCTGAAAAATGCGAAAGTGTGAAGTGTACTTTTTTGTATGACTATGAAATTGTAATCCGATAAAAGGCAATAAAAAGATTAGTGTGTTAGTTTAGAAGTGATTTGTAATTTTTAAGCTGAGTTGGTGTTAAATTTTTGGGCATGTATTTTTCATGGATAAGGAACAAGGATAAATAGTGATAGTAGGAAAACTCTGATTTAAGGGCAGTCGATATTGGTTGGGAACCAAAGAGGAAAATGGTTATTTTTGTATGATAGCGAGAATGTGATATGATGAACAATTTTTCTAAAGTTCTACAAGACTGATTTTATGTTAAGGTGGTGCGAGATTCTTATTTATGCATTGTTGGGGCTCGTCTTGAGGTATCATTTAAGACAATGATGGAATTTCAAGAATAAACGTTGATAATGAGGATTGAGAAATGACGGAACCTTGCGAAAAATTTCAATTTCTGGGCTCACCTCATCGGGGCCACCATAGCTAGGCTGGCCAACTACGGTGATCCTGCTATGGCGGGATTTTTTTTGCTATAGAGGAGGCCATTGTAGCGGCGTTTTTGCCGCTATAGCAGGAAGGGCCGGACATAATCTCGGCCATGTCTTCCTTGATTTATTTTTAATTCCCGGGGCATCTAAAATCATAATACATATGAGAACCACAACCAAAACAATGAAAATTGTTTAGAACATATCCTAATATGCAGATACGATGAATAATGATAGAAACCAACATCCATGTGCTAAAACAATGTTGGTGTCCTATTACCCATGAAAGTATGAAATATCATAGTAAATAGACCATTTTGATCCATTTTCTTATAAACCCAATAATTTGAATGTGTGTGATGCACCCTCCCCCCTTCTTTAATTAATTATTTTAATTTAAATACTACTAAAAGACTGGTTTAACTCGACCCAAAATGTTTCACCTACCAATATAATTGATATTTTTTTCTTTTTCTTTATTTTTCCATTTCTCACTTTTTTCTCTTTATTTTTTTCCTTCTCAAATTACGCAGGAAATTGAAGATTATCTACTTATTTTGCTTCATTTTGCATTGAAAGTAAGTCTTTATGTTTACATCACATTTTCATACGCAACTTCGGATCATTCTCGTCGTTATAAATATGATTCAAGATTGCATTTGACATTATAAAAAATAGTTTTCCTCAAAACCTAATCACAAAAGATAACTTGATTTCTCAAATTTTAAAGAAATTAAACCTTGAACAACTGGAAATTAACAAGAAGTTAGAATGTTCTTACCTTTTTGGGTTGATTTCGTTCAAGAGAGGAGATGATTTATTTTTTAAAATCTTCAATGGTTTCTTAGTAAGAACTGGGAAAGATGTTGTATTTAAAGTGTAAGTAATTAAATAATAGAGAAAGAATTGACATGTAATGCTTTTAAATTCGTTTTGAAAGAAAAGTTTCTCATTCACGCTCGTCATCTGCAAACAAACATAGGGAGAAAACGAGTCAAAATGATATATTTACAAAGGTATTTAATAGTTTTGTAGGGTGATAGGACAACCACTGTAACACTCCATATCCGAAAAAGGGAAATGAACCAAATTTTTGAAAGTTGCAAGTGCCAGCCACAGAGGCCAACCACGGCTCGTGGGTTGAACCACGGACCGGTTGGCCACCCTGCCAAGTGACTTGAGGTCCAGGACCACGACTCAACCTACGAACTGTAGGTCAGATCACGGTTCGTGGTCGAGGTTTGTGGTTCGATAGCTAAAAAAATTAGGTTTTTGATGACCAACCACGGTCCACCAGGACGGGCCGTGGGTTAGACCTCGATCCATCTTTTGGATTCGTTAGTGGTCACCTGGCAGTTATTATTATGGGTAGTTGGGTCTTTTCCTAATTATTTAGTTTCTATACTACATAGTTTTACCCTTCCCTAAGACCCCTATATAAGTATTTTAAACCCCCAAATTAACCCATTTACTTCATTCTTCCAAACTCACAAAAGAAGAACTCTCCAAAATATTTCTCTCTCTACAAACTTGAAGAAGAAGAAGATTCAACCTAGGGTTTCAAGTCAAAGTCTCAATTCCTCCATTGAAGGCTAATTTTGGATTCAAGGTATGATAGTTTCCATCCATGGATTCCTTTCATTCATGGAGTTCCCAAATCCCTCTATTTCGAAAGGTAGAATTCCCCAATTGAGTTAGGGTTTTCTTCAATTATCATGTGTTCTCTTCATTATTAATTTAAATGATTGAATTATGATCTCTTATGCATGAATTGATCAAATATGATGATTTTATGATGATTTGTCCATGAACCCATGTAATCCCCATGTTTTCAATTTATGAATCATATGATGAGAGATTTTGATCTTCAATGAAGAGTTTTATGAAATTGAGCATGTATTGCAAGTTTTACATGTATTTATGATGAAATCCATATCTAACCCATGTTTTCTAAGCATTGATGATTGAAAGTGGATTTTGAGCCTCAAGAGGTAAATTATGGACTTATGCATTGTTTTATAAAATCCATGCAAATGTTTTAAGGGTGCTTTGAGAGTAAAGTACCAATGGTGATGTTGTGTTGTGAAAGGATATTCTCATAAACACATAATAACATGATGTGAAAGGTTTTCACACATAGAAGGATTCTTAGGTTGAAAGGTTTTCTCACCTAATTGATCAAAGAGTAAGAGCTATCCTAATGAACTAGCTTGGTTTAGTTGTCCAAGGGCACCTTTCCATGATAATGAAGTCAAGTAAGAAATGACTATTCCGTGGGATTTATGCTTAGCACCGAGTGGATATTGATGATGAGATGAAAGCTCTCTCATTAGTAGAGGTTGGGTTTCTCGAAGCAATCTCATGAGATGGAAGCTCCTCCGTTAGTAAAGGTCGGGTTTCTGGTAGCAATCTCTTTATCCCTTTACTATGTTCCCCCATAGGTTGATTAGCTAGTGGATCCACTTAAGCTAGAAGTTCATGATCGTTACCTTGAAAAATAGGACAACCCTTTTCGGTGTGTGAGACATCAGGTATCATGTTATAGCTCACATAGTGTCCATGTCGGTTAAGGCTAATCCCCACAAGTAATAATGAACTAAGGTTACCTCAAAAAGTATCGCATATGAGTTCAAAGGTTTTAAAGATGAAGTTAGTTTGCATTGACCATGATTTATGACTTATGTCTTCTATCTCTTTTATCTCATGTTTAGCTTGGTCAATTGCATGCCATGAAATGAAATGTCCCTTTTAGCATGATTTAAATGTTTTATGCATGGCTATCTGTCACGCCCCGAGCCTACACCCAGGGTGGGACTGGCACTCGAGAACCATTATATTGTTGGCCCCAAGCGAACTCTTAGCCTGCTTTAACTCTTAGCGGAAGACTTACTCGACAAAGATAAGTCAGTAAAATAACTTAGAATGTTATAAAGGAAACATTCACTGGCCAATAAGGCAACTCAAATCTTATAACAAAACAACTGAAATAAATAAGACTAATGAACTAATAATGTCTAACTGTCTATGAAACCTCTAATACTATGAGGGATGTCGGGACAAGACCCCCGATCATCCTAACAACTGAAATAACAAAGCAATAAAAAAGGATCCTTTGAAATATAAGGAGGGTCACTCAATGACTCTGAAATGCTCAACTGGATCAACGAAGCGCTGGATGCTGATCTTGGTTACCTATATCTGCATCATAACCGATGCAGGCCAAATGGCGTCACCACATTGAATATACGAGCATGTGAGGGGAAATCTAAACACACATAAGCTTGAACTGGAATTTGAAAGAAACACTAACCTCAGCTTTATTCAACTCATGGATACTCAACTCAATGCAGAAATAAACAACAATAGAGACTCAATTTATATAAAGCATTTAAAAACAGTAGATAACATCTAAAAGTACTGGAAAATACAATAATATCTCAGTTGTATATAAGAACATAAAATAAACTCTATTTGGAGATTCTCTAACCGACAATCATCACTATGAACTATGTGATGATACAACGTCTCGCCCATGCTGCCAGAACTGTCCTATAACTTGTCGGGATATAGAACGCCTCAAATAAGTGGATCCACTAGTCTGTGCTAAAAAGCATTAAGGAATCATCTAAAAAGTATGACCCTTTTTACCCACATTGGATACATGATTTATGGAGACTTGAGTTATTATAAACTCGTCCCCATATCGGTGCTCAAAACTACTCCCAAAATATACTCATCTCATATGTTCAAAAACACAACTCTTTCTATGTGGTTTGAGGTTATTACTCAAAACTTATCTCTTAAAAGAGATGAAATTCAAAACTACTCATGAAAACTCATTTGGAAATCGGTGTTTCCTCTTATCTAAATTGTGAAAACATTTACTCTTTGAGAATACTTAGTTCCCATATATCATTTTAAAGAAATGAACTTGGCTCTACTCTTTCCCAAACTCATTGCTTAAGTCCTTAAAACAAGTTTAAAACAATTGAAAAGGACTTCTGAAAGACTCTAAGAACTCTCTTGACTCGACTCTTAGCTCTACCTTGAATTTGAATTATTGATTCATGGCTTATGATCTTATGTTATGGATGATATCTTGATGTTTAAACGTACCTTAGAGTGTAGAAAACAACTAACAAAACATAGGTACGATTCGAGGAAACTCAAACGAAAAAAAGTGGGAAAGGGTAGAGGATTTGGTGACCCTAGCGTAATGAGTGGCGCAGGGAGCCAGAGCCTGAACTACAGAAGGCTGGTTGGGGCGCACTGAGTGGCGCAACGCCCCAAAGGCTAAACTACGAACTCCTCTTGCTGGCGCGGTGCGCCATCCCTCTTGCCCAGAAAACCCACGAATTTTCTTGTTCGTTTTTCGACCCTAATTCATCTAGATTCAATTGGTTTTTCCCCCAAACACTTAGATTCAAATACCCAACCAAAGTGTACAAAAATCTACTCAAAACAACCTCAAATCTTATGCAATTAACTCAAGAACTCCTCAAAACCTCAACAATCAAGATCCCAATAGAAACTTCGACAAAATCCATCAAGAACTCAATTACTCTACTTTCAAGAACATAAATACACTGAATTAAATCATGATTGGCGCTTGGGTGAACGAACACAATGCTATGTGAACTCACATACCTCTTAGGGATTAAACCTAAGCGAAATCCGCAAACGAAATCTCAAAAATGCGACGAAACCTTGGCTTTTCTCCTCTTTTCTCTTCTCTCAAGGCCCTAGCGTTAATTTGGAATGCGTAAACTGAACCAAATTAGTTTATACCCCAAATAAATTACTAAAAACGAAATAACTTAATTGGGTAATGAAAAGACCAAAATAACTATCTTAAATCCGAGTGACTTTACTTATCCGTACATCCCGACTTCAAATGAGCATATCTCCCTCGTACGAGATCGAAAATAAGCAAACTCGGTGGTGTTGGAAAGATAATTCTAAGACCTTCCATTTGATATCTTCTAGACCACCTAACTCACCATATGCTGAAAATTATGGTCATTTTAACTTACCAACTATACTTGAGGCATGCATGTTTAAGGTGCTTCCATTCAACTTCAATGCAGTGGACAATAGTAATAAATATAAAAGGATAGTTAACTACTCTGATGGCAGGATGGTGCAACTTCAAGTTATATATGCAGTCTATCATTAATACAAAAAGGAAATTAAGATTGAGACTAAAGGTCACACACGACTTTTATGGCTGTACTCATCGATCCGCGTCAAACATATTATGCTGTTCAAAATGGGTAGTAAGTTGATTTAAACTTTAAAGTTTGTCCTTTTTATAGAAGGCATAATACATATATATGTTATTTAACTTGGCCTCATTTCACATTTATACTCTTTAATTTTGAGAGTATACAAATAGACATTTAAACTTGTATAAGATTGAACAAATAGACTCATATGTCCTACATGGCAATTTGTATTAAGAAACATAGGGCTCCTGTGTCAACTTGTTTAACTTTATATAAGTTTAAGTGTTAATTTGTGCACACTCAAAGTTAAAAGACATAAATATGAAATGAGGCCAAGTTAAAGAGCACATTTATGTATTATGCCTTTATAGAAGATGCGTGCTCCTTTAGTAGACTAGCTACATGAAGCTCCTCTTTTCGTATTTTAGCGAATGATAACTTTCCATTCAAAGATACAATCGTCTTTCAAGTTACTGTGTAGTAACTTGTAGGAGAAGTAGTATGGCCAATGCAGCTATCATTCACCATATCCAAAATAGCAATTCCTATACCCGGAATTTGTTGTGAGTCTCACAAGATGTAAATTGCAAAGAGAACTTTTATTTGCTTGCTCTATTTATGCACATTCTGGTTTTTCCATGGCTTTGCCGAGGCAAGTTAATTAGGGGTCACCAAGAATAGCTACTTTCTTCATTCAGAAGATCAAGAACCTCATAACCGATTGACTTTACAGAAAAAATCATAAACAATAAAAGCAAGTAACTTCAAAACATGGAAATGTGGATCAAACACGACGCACATGCTCAAGATATGGGTTTGTGAATCCATAATTACTCAAATTTGATGGTGCATTTCGGGATTTCTTATGCGGTATCTCATATTACAAGAAAAAGGGAAATGACTTGGCCTATTAGCATATTCCAGTAGCAAATAGACAAGCTCTGTTTCCCAATAGCAAATAGACAAGCTCTGTTTCCCTACCAACTGCATTTGGGACATGATAACAATAAGCCACAAGCTCAACTTATGACAATCCACATTTCCAGAAAATGTTCTCCGAAAATGACTTCTCCAGTGGAAGCAGAGAATACAAGTTCTAAGTGTCATTCCACATTGATTGTGTCCTCACAGTCCTCCAACACATCTCATCTTCATCCCCACACCCATCACCCCACCAGCCTTTACATTTTAAATACATACTACACTCTTAGTTTGAAGTAGAAGACACAATTATTGCTTCATAAAAGTAGAGCATGAAGGGAAAATGACTAACGATATCCTCGAGCAATATGGTTTAAAGACACCCTTTACATATGCATTGTTTATATTTGAGATAACAAACAGAATTCAATAGAATGTAACAAAAATGCACAAAGTGTAACTCTTACAAGTCATTTGTTGATTAATTGTTGTTCACCTGAGTTTTTCCAGCCTTCCTTTTTGTTGTATTCTTTCTCCCTTCTGCAGATAAAGGACAAACTAGGCTTTCAACGTAGATTTCCGCCAGATGCCAACCGTCAAAGTTAAAGTTAATAACCTTGGAATATCTGAAAGAGTCATCCTTTGGATTGTATGTCATGATGTTACTTTTTTGATCAGGTGAAGTAGAATATGTCATGACTTTACTAGATCCAAAACAAACCAAAATTTCACCTTTATTTGATATGAAAGAGGGTGGAAACAACATATAATCATAATCCATGAAAAGATCATCAGGATACTCGATAGTTAACATCTTTATCCAACATTCTTTAATCCCATACACCTTCATAACCCATACATCTACATGACTAACCATATTATCACAAAAGATAGAAAAATCACTTCCAAACACTCCAAGACTCAAAGAAAAATGTCCTATTCCATAGGAGGGCTGCTCCACCTTTCCCCATTTCTCATCAGCCAAACTAATAGAAATGATGTTCCCGTCTTTATACATGTTAAAAAAATCAGGGCCATGAGTAATCCAATAAAGTTTCCCATTCACAAACTTGCCCGATATATTTAATAGCTTCTTAATCGGACATTCATCAACACATTTCCAAGAATCACTTTGTAAATTATATATTTTGACCTCAACTTGATCCCGACTGCTATATTTCAAAAAAAATAGCCACTACCTTATAATCATCGTGGAATTCATCATATCCAAAACCATATAAAGGCCAGCAATCTTTCTTCATTAATGTAGGTTTAGAATCGGGCAATTTTTTGTACTTCTTAATTGATGGATTCCATAGAACCAATTCATATTCCTCAATGGCAAAACAAATCAATCCATTGACAGAACCTACAATTCAAAAATAATTGTGCAATTTCTTGTATGGGTAATCCAAGTCAAATGCCTCAGTTACAGAATCATAAAGTAAGGAACTAAGAGTAAAATCTTTAAGAGTATACTCATAGAGACCATTCATAGCTGCACGAAAATTCATTGTAAGCAAATGGTGAGTGTAATCCTTGATGTTATTAGTGGACTGAGATGGGTGTTGATAAATTCAGGGCCAGAGATCAAAGCAAGCCAAGATTTCGAAACAGACCTGAATTTCAAAAGCGATTTCAGTGGTACCCTTGAGAGGATTTCAGTGATGATTTCTGCTGGAAACACAGGGATTGTCATCAAGACTGAATGTTTCATTGAAGTTGAAGGTAATTGAGAATGCTTCGTGGGTTTTTTCAGATCTGGGTGTATATGGAAGGCTCCATCTTCCTTGGATTCCATTTGAGTAGCAGAAATTTGAGCTCTCAATTTTTGCTATGAACGAGTAAAGAACCTTGAGTTTGTGCTTTGAGAATTTTCCCCAAATTATTCAAAAATACTTGAGGTACTTCTCCGTTCCAATTTACATTGTTTTATGTAGGGCTATTTAAAATCGAACCGAAATCGATAACCCGGATCGATAAAAAAGTTATTGGTTTATAGTATTGGGTTATTGGTTTAGCGGTTTTGATAATGATTTTGATTTTTTTGTTATCGGGTTACCGGTTCTTAACTGTTTGAAGTTTTTTCTTAACGGGTTAACCGATAACCCGATAGTATATTAAATAATTATATTTATACCATTTTGTATATAAAGTCTTCGACTTAGAGTTTGATTTCCTACTTTTATTTTTGATTGTCTCAAACACTTGGTTATTCTACAATGTAAAAGTGTTTGCTTTTGAGCAAGATGTAACTTGTGAACTCATGTGCATAGTTTATTTGGTTTGTCACCTTGTTTCTAAGTGATTTTCAATGTTTTATTTTTGTGTCAAATCTTAACGGTTAAATCGATAACCAAATCGATAACAATCAAAAACCGATAAATGAATAACCGATAAGTCAATATCTTAATGGTTCTATAACGGTTTAGCATCTCTACAAACCGATAAGCAATAAGCCAACCCGATAAACTTCAAAATCGAACCGAACTGACCGATACATAGCCCTAGTTTTATGTGAGAGAGATTTAATTTTAAGGGCCCGTTTGGTAGAATAGACAAGTAATAATTAATCTCGAGATTAGTTTTAACTTGAGCTTATTTTCATGTTTAATTAAATAAATGTTTGATTGGAATAAAATTATGGGATATTTTATTATGGATTAGTTATTTCAAAATTATAATGCTATTTTTATGAGGGTGGATTAAATACAACAATAACACATTTCCGAAAGATGAGGAAGGATTAACAATCTCGACATAACTGATCACAAAATAATTAATCTCAGAATAATATGTTCCCCAATCAAACAAGCCCACGAGAAATTATATCTCACTATGTAATACCAACAAGGCCAAAAATTTGATATTTATTCTATCTCATTTTGTATTACACATCTTTTTTTAATCGATTCGAAAAAAATAATAAATCTCCAAATTTAGTAGTCATTTAATTTTAAAATTCATTTTGTCAAAATAACTAGTGCAGTTTTTGGAATAGAGTTTAGTAATATTCAAATAACATTGATCTGTATTCACGTGTGCATTCGATTTTTCGATTTGATTTTGCATTATTCGATTTGGATTTTTTGATTTTTAGTTTTGTAAAAGTGTAATCCAATCCGATCCAAAATAAATTTGAGTTGGTTTGGTTTTCCTCTTTTCGGTTTGACTTTTTCGATTTGGTTATTCGGTTATGTCAATAATTAATAACATAACCAAAGTAATAATATTTAATTCTTTAAATATACTTTCTAATATAAATCATAAGTAAAACTTAAAACACAATACTTATAAGTATTATAGATGTAATTCAAACAATGGTAATCATCATGAAAGCCAATAACCAAAAAGGGACAAAAGTAGTTAACTCCAACTTAATTCTAAACCTAAAACATTTTATATATATATATATATATATATATATAATTCGGTTTTTTTCGGTTTTATTTTTTAAAACCTGAAACCAAATCAAAAAACCAAACAAAGTAATTTATTAATCCAAAAAATCAATCCAAATAAAAATTCAATTTGATTATTCGATTTAATCCAAATAATGCACACCCCTAAGTATTCCGTCAATAATTTGGATACAAATTAAGAAGAAAAAAACACTCAATGTTGATCTACAAATAGCAAATTAAAAAAGATAACTTAAAATAATTAAATCCCTAATTTTAGATATTGACTACATAATTACCAATCAATTCCTTAAGCATGCAAAACAGCGTCGTTCATCAGAAAACGAGGGAAAATAAAGGAATCTTCCCGCCTAACCAAAAAAAACCTCCTAAACATCAAAACTTGTAGTTCTTCTCCAAGAGCTCAAATTACTGCAACTCTAATGGCGGAATCTGAGGGAGATGAAGCTTCCAATCTACACCCAAAGCGAAGAAAACGCACTAACTCTGCTCAATTGCCTTCCACTTCAATTAAAGATTCAGTCTTGATGACAATTCCTATTCTGCCAGCAGAGCTAATCACTGAAATCCTCTTGAGGCTCTCCGTGAAACCCCTCTTGAAATTCAGGTCTGTATCAAAATCCTGGCTTGATTTAATCTCTACACTTGAATTTATCAACACCCATCTCAGTAAATCTGCTAATAACGAGGATTTAACTCACCATAGGCTTATGCTGAGTTTTAATCAACCTAAGTACAATCTTAAGGACTGTTCTGTTAGTTCTCTAATTAATGGTTCAGTTACTGAGGCATTGAACTTGGAGTATCCTAGGATAAAATACCGTAGATCTGTTGAGATCGTGGGTTCTATCAATGGATTGATTTGTCTTGTTATTGCAAAAAGATATTTGTTTATATGGATCCATCAATTAGGAACTTCAAGAAATTACCTGATTGTAGAGATAAGTGGTGTTCGGGTCGCCATTCCATGTATGGTTTTGGATTTGATGAGGTTCATGGTGATTATAAGGTAGTGGTTGGGTTCCATAACGAGAGTTATGCCTATTCATTTCTTGTAAAGGTTAAAATGTATAGTCTAAATAGTAACTCTTGGACAAGTATAGAAGATTTTGAGACTGGGAACATATGTACTAAGTCGGGTATGTTTGTGAATGGGAAACTTCTTTGGGCTAATGATATTTATCATACTTCTGGTTCGGACATCATTTCTTTTGATTTGGCTGATAGGACATGGGGAAAAGTGCAACAACCCTACTATGGAGAAAGAGATTTTTGTTGGACCCTGAGAGTTTTGGAAAGTGATCTTCTGTGTTTTGTAATTATCAAAGAATTCACGCTGACGTGTGGGTTTTGAAGGAGTATGGAGTTAAAGAATCTTGGATAAAGATGTTTAACATCAATATTCCTTGTGATCCTATGATCGGTTATCGTTGTCTATGCTTTTGCATGTCAAATAAAGGTGAAATTTTGTTTCAGTTTGGCTCAACTTTCATGATTTACAATCCAAGGGATCACTCAATCATACAACGAAGCCCACATCTAGAGGTTACCCACTATGATTATAAGGCAAGCATCTACATAGAAAGTCTAGTTTGGCCCTTTTTTAAACGGAAGAAATCATGGATGCAACAACGGAGGAGGTTGAAATAGCTCTGATGAAGACAATTGTGTAATTAATAGTAAGACTTCTCTGTACATCTCTCAAGTGTTGTTATACTCTGTTTCTTTTCAAGTATAGAATGAGATAATACATATTACGCCTATCTGAACCATATCCTCTTAGAGGTCTTGTTAGTGTTGTTTTCTTTTTTGCTTCACGGAGATAACAATTTTTTTGGAAGAATAGTTAATTTGGTTGAAGTGCTTGGTGTCTTCATCCTCAACCTAAATGGCACTCAACACTTTTGTTACTTTGAACAACGATTCATTTATCATGTTCAAAGTATCTAAATTTGACTTTGAAAAAAAAAAAAAAACTTTTGTATGTTCTCTTATATACTTTACAACATTAAAGTTAAAATATGTGTGATGCTATGTATCACCAAGTGAGAGATAACAGCTCTGGCTTAAAGAATTTACAAGTGTAATATCCACATGTTATACTATAACCAACCTATAATGAAACATCTAAAAATTGACCAAAGTCAATGTAATGTAGCAAAGCTATAATGAGGAAAAATACCTAGTCCTTGTAAGAAACAACCCCAAGAATCTGATAGATTTGCATATCGGCGTAATTGTGGTTCAATTTGTTGATTTGCGTCTTTTGTGATCCATTAAATTGAGATAACTTATTATTGTGCATAGTGAAATGATATGAAGGAGAAAAAGGAAAGAAGCCAAAATGTGTAATATGAAATTTCTTTTGCGAGTTAGATTTACTGGAGCTAGAGAGGAGGGGATGATTTCTACATTAATCTCCAGCTCTAAATCAACTAATTTACCCATTTTTGGTAGCATAAAATGTTGGATAAGAATAAGTGATGCTTGTAATTCATTCTTTACTTTTTTTTTAATCCTTTATGGTATTAATCGTAGATCATGTATACCGCTTAAGGTTGCACCATGTTCCATCTTAGACATCAGATAAGTTAACAACGGTACATTTGTTTGTGTTATAATGGACGTTAAGGGAGATGTTAGGCCCCTAAATCGAGTGAGAATAAAGAGCATTCAGAGACATGGAAATCTTGCATCGCGTTATATTGTGGTTTAATTTGTTGACTTATGTCCTTGTGGATCATTAATTGCGGAAACAAGAGAGACATATAGCGAAGGCCAAGAACTTATTGGCCTGCAATGTATGTGTAAATTCTTAACAAGTTACTCTTTTATTGGCAGCATAATCTATAGGATCAGCATGACAACCGCTTGATGTTGCATCACTTTTCATCTAGACATCAGATTTAGTTTACAGCGGTTTATTTGATTTGTGTCCATTGCTTAGAAGTTGAATGGAAGCAACTTTTACAACATGTATCAATGGTGTTTGCAGGGAAATGGAACTCGTCTCTTTGCTTAAATAACGCTGCATTTTCTAATGGAAGTGATGTTTGCATGTGAATTGCTAACTGATACTAATGTACTATTGAACTTTCAGGACGTGAATGCTGATGCTAGGAACAACTAATCTACTACTACTACTACTACTTGTCTGCATGGATTGCAATGAGGAAGGATGGATTTTCTCTGTTTTTACTGTTTCTTGGTTTTGTGGTCTGAAAGATAGAAACTTGCATTAAGGTCATCGGTACTTCTCCAAGAATCAATCCTTAAACGGTCATGTCTGTGAATACAAAAGACATAATATATAAACGTGTTCTTTAATTTGATCTAAGCTAACATCTATGTCCTTCAATTTTGGGTGTGCACGAATAGATATTTAAACTTATATAAAGTTAAACTAATAGATATACATGGTGTTGTTTTGTCTTTCTATTGAAGAAATACATTTGTTTCTCTAGAATCCATCAATTAGTAAACTTAAGAAATTGCTAGTCTCTAGAGAGCTGTTGGTTTCTATTTCATGTGTGATTTTTGGATATAATGAGCTTCATGATGATTTTAAGAAAATGTATGTTTCAAAATTTGAGTTGTGACAATTCACATCTTGTTAACGTCAAAATATATGTTTAAATAGTGATGTTGTCCAACAAGTCGAGTATGATTACTTTTGAGTTATGGCAAGTCACATCCTGTTAATGCCAAAATATATAGTCTAAATAGTGTTGTTGTCCAACAAGTCGAATATTCAAATCGTGACTGCTGAATTTTCTTGCAATAATTATATTTTCCAATTTTATCAATCCACGTTAATATCCTATTTATTGCATCTTATACATTTAAACTCCTATAATTAATAATTTTAACATAACATAATAGATTAATTAAGCAAAATATTCATCATATATAACAAAAGTAATCCAAAATTACATAATCAAATTAAAATAGTAATTTTAAAGTGTCATTCAACAACAATATATAAAAAAAAAATTCAAAATATTTCTACTTGATGCGTGGTTTATCATCAGTGTTACTTTCATATGAAGATTTCTAATCGATGCTTGATTCGATTGGTGATTGAACAACATAACTTTCTATATTTGATGCCTGAAAAAGAAACAAAATATTAATTGTCAGACAAGCTGATGATTATACTCCAAAACATCAAGTTCTCTACTATTTTGACTAGTGCTACCATTCCACACACATCTCTTGCCCTATGATTCTTGGTGAAAGGGTTTTAATTTTTATTTCTATTGCTCATTTAATGAATATTTATGGATTAAACTATCCTTAACTATAACCTAGTTTCGTAAAAAAATTGTTTTGACTAGTCAATTTGGTATTTAAAAATGCAATCGTCTTTGGCTTAAATTTTCACTTTAGTATATTATAAAAACTTCTTTCATTAGTTTTTTAAGATCTTTAAAATACTTCGAATCTAGTTGACATTCTTTATATCTATATAATGACTAACCCGTATTCCATCGATATCAAATTAATAGACTCATTAACTACTCCATTATAACATTTGTTGATATTTTATTTTTATATAATATCTTCATCATTTTTCAAACCACCTTCAATGTTGTTAATATTTCCCATCATCAAATGAAAATGCATAAGAATCTATCTTGTTAAGCTCCTCCACGTCTATGTAAATTCCCTTCTCTAGTGTAATTAAAAAGTCAAAATCATTTCTTTATCACTCAGTGCTATTAGAGCCTCGAATAAATTCGAATCACACACTACAAAGTTCATTTGGATATGGGGATTCCAATAAAATTTTCTTCATATTCAAGGCTCGAATCAAAACCACTACACCCAACCCCATGTACTTGGCATATACCTTGAATATAAACACCCATATATTCATCACTAACGTGACTAGCACAAATTTGAAATCCTTTAGACTAGACATTCCCAATCAAAGAAAAATAGGGGGAAATGGGAAAGGACAACAATCTTAATAATAGATACAAGTGCAAATGTGTCATAATTCTATTGGACCAACATGATAAATGATGCCTCCTATCCATTACTAAGTGTAGATAGGGTGTGTACCTACGATTTGGTTATTACTTTATATGGTGTGAAAATAATAGATACATGAGCACCACTCCTTGCCAACATTGAATAAAAATCGTGTGTTCCTTTTTTTGGTAGTATTTTGAGAGTGGTGTGTCGTAGAACATGCAGGTACTTTCACAACGACTCACATGGGTGTTAATTAATCCCCCGCATATTTATTTGGTTATTTAAATCTTACCAATAAATTTTAAGTTATGTCATATGTCTTTCATTCAAGTAAGAATTTGAGGAAATGGAAAGAAGTCAGTTTAGCTGAGCGTCTAGTTTAAAAATTAAAAAAAAACTTTTAAATTTTGCTGCCTTAAACTTTAGTCTAAGATGTGTATAGTTATATGCTCTTAAAGTTACCATGATGTGGAATGTTAAAATTAAAATTAAATATAAAAAGATACATCTTTTTAGGACAGACTAAAAGGGTAAGACACTTAAATAGTTAAATTGACACAGATGGAATAGTATTACCAGATGAAAAAGGAAAAGAGGGAAGAAGGCCAGTACCAACAAGTTCCAAATTACAGAGGCGAATTTAAAATTTTGAAAGAATGAGTGCAGTATTATTAAATAATGGATCTAAGATATACATTTAATCGATTTGGCTCTAAACTCATTAAAATTTTCAAAATTTTAAGTTCAAATATTCTTACTCAAATAGTAATATTATATATATATATATATATATATGATGTATTCCGTGTTGAAGTTATTAAGAGATCGATTGAATTCATTATTAATATTGTTTGACCAAGCAACCTATATATTATCATAATATGAGTTTTACTTTTCTCTCGAAGGAAAACAAAGTATTATCTTAATACTTTATAATTTAAAAATTTGAAACTCTATAAATTGAAAATGTCTCTTCTCATAGCAAGAAAACAATAACATCCACAATATGGTTATTAAAGAGTTTTGTTTATGGAGAAATTTATTTTCTTTGCAGTTTTAGTATTTTTCTTTCATATGTAGGTCAATTGACCAAACCAATATCATAAAGTTTTTTTGATAGGTTTTCTTTGTCATCTGATTTATCGCATCTATGATTTGCAATTATAAGTTTCCGCATGATGTCCTATATCTTTTTAACCCAACAGTTCAATGAGACCTGCATATCAACTCAATTTTTAATAGACTGAAACTAATTGAACTAAAATATGTTGAACTAATAAATGAGAAGATCAATAAACCGCTCAAACTTCGATGGATTAAATGAATCATATTTTCATAGACTAATTTTTCCACCGAACCAGGCTATAACATAAACTTAACCATCCAAACAAAGCTCACCAAACTTATTGCTTTCTTTTTTTCTTTTTTTCTTTTTTCACACTAATGACATGAACATTTTACTTTAGGTTTTATCAACCTATTGACTTTAGCTTGATTAAACTTTACATTCTTCCAAATCAAGTACCAACTCTTAGCTAAAAGTTTCAAAGTATGATTTCTTAATTGAACTAATTTTACAATTACCAACATTTGGTGCTTTCTGGTGGCTGCGTTTAGATGAAGTTTAATAATGCTAAAAGAATTTATTAAAAATAATTAGTTTGATTAGGATTGATGAGGAGAGCAATTAATTACATGAAAGAGCAAGTTAGATGTCACCAGCCAATGTCAGATCAGAATTTTCCAAGCACTATATTTAGTGTAAATTTTTACAAATGGTATCCAATTATTAAAAAAGAAAAATTCTTGATAAATACTTTTTGATGAAAATATCATGTCAATATAAATCAAGTAAAAAAGAACGCACAAAATATAGAAGAAACTATTGATAAGTGGTATACTAGTACTAGTACTAATAACAAGAAGTTAAAGTATATGAAATTGTATAATAACAATTCCATAAAATAATGTTCCTATATATCTTAGTAATGATAAAGCAAATTATTATACGCTTAGAGGTAAAGCCTGAATAATCTATAGTGCCACCAACATGGATTGTGGTATAGTGATGGAAACAATAAAAACTTATAGTGCCTAAGAATGCTTATATTTGTGGGATCCAAATATGAATTAGTTATGTAAAAATCATCATTATTATGTGAAACTATAGAGTAGGCCCCTTAAAAAATTATAATAATCTTCCCTTTGTCACACAAATCTCTCCTCTAAATTAGTTAATCCCCTTCTTATCACTTCTTTTAGAAGATAAGTCAACAACACCAAACTCTAGTGCCATATGTTTACAAGTAAATGTACCATATTACAATTTATTATCCTGAGTAGACCAATGAAAAAACAATTTCTTTTTAACTAAATATCTTGGGGATTGGCTGAGGTGGTGTAGGGGAAAGTGGCAAAGAATAATTAAGTGAAAAATGGAATTATCCACTTGTAAATTTCAAGGTAATGACTCTGTTAATGATTATTACTAATGGTGTCAAATAAATGGATTGAGTTGAATTTAAATGGATTAAATGAACTGATCAATTAATAATTGTGCAGGTTATTATTTGGACCAAAATGGTCTAAGTTAAATGGGTCAAATAATGAATCATAATTCAACTTGTGCAACTTTTACAAGTCTTAATTTGTTTGTATCTTTTCGTATAATTTATTTAAATACCTAGTTTTAAAAAAATACCATGACAAAATATGACTTATCAAATAAAAAAAAATGTGTTAATTAAAAATATTTTGAGAAGGTTTTATATAGGTCAATTCTGTTACATATCAGGCCAACTTTTGTTTTTGGTAAACAAATTGTGTTATTAACAAAAGTAGAAAGCTCAAAGCAAAGAGCTATGCTACTAGACATCCAATCCTAATTTAACCAGTTTCATCGGTCAATTTAGATTATATATCAGGTCATTTCTAGATAAGTTAAATTTGATGGGTTAAAATAGGTTGGTATATTAAGTGAATGAGTCATTAATCCATTCAAATTTAATTAATTTCATGGATCAATTTGAGTTATATATCAAGTCAACATTTAGATGGCCAATTTTAATAGGTCAAATAAACTAAGATAATAAATGAACATGTCATTAACCCTCTCAAATTTAAACTAATTATACAAATTAAATTTTCATAAGCTAATTTAGTGACCCTTAATTATCACATTTCTTTTATTCAATTTGGTGGTTAAGAAAAAAGATAACTCAGTGCAATGAGCTTCCACTATGCACAGGGTTCAAGGAATAGTGCAAACCCCATACTCTATTTATCCCACATTATGTGAAGTCATTTGACAAAGTATGATTTTATTTTAAAAGAAGACTTTTGAAATTTGTAATCTAAAATTAATCATAGAAATTTGTATGACTATAAATCATTTCATTAAGGAATAATGAAAAGTTTGAAGCTAAATTATTAGATGTTATTTGTTTTGAACGGACTAAAAAGAAAAAAAATAAATGTGACATTTATTAGGACGGGAGAGTAATATTTTACATTATATTTTTTATAATACCCCAAATATTTCTAAGCTAAGACTTGAATCATTCAGTAATACCTCACAACTCTACTCTTAAAGTGATCTAGGTTCATAAGGGACCTCAAACACCAAGTCATGTTCAAAGCATTTATATCGACTAAGTTCTCGCATGAGCTCATATAGAGGTCAATTTCAAACAATCATATCTCCCAGACTATATTGAATTAGGTAGTCAATGACCTATCAAATTAAAGATCTATGAATCTTCTTTCCAACTCCATCAAATTTTCTTTATTTCGGGTTTGAAGTAAAAAGTTATGATAGTTTTACTGGAACATGTCCGAGCAGGAAAATTCGGCGAGAATACCATCAAAACCACCACCACCACCACTGGCAACACCCTTTGTTCTCGACCACCACACTGCTTTCAAGACCTCAACAATCCCACCTCAAACCAGTCTAGTGGAGTTGCTGGGGTCAGAGATGTTTGACAGCATTTATGGTGGTCATGTCTTTTTTCTTTTGTGTGGTGACGCTTGATTGGTGGGTAGAGAGAGAAAATGTGAGTTGAGTAAAGAGAACATTGAGTTTGTGGGGATGGGGTGGATTAAGGGGGGTGGTTACAGATGCAAACCGGTAGTGGTGTGAGGCGCTATATAGATTTTTTTAATGGCTGCATGGGATGTTTTTACTAGAATTGAGGGTGTCTGCATGATTGCAACCGTGTGTTTTTCTTTTTCTTGTGGGTGGGATCCAAAGGAAGCGAGTGTTCTTATGTTGAAACAAATGGGGCGGCGGTCCGTAATGAATGGTCAAATAGTGTCTTCTTGTATGAGTGGCGTGTAATAGTCATCCCGAGATAAAGTGGTCTGACGTGGGGTGTTAGCTACATAATTTTGTTTATATGGATAGTAAAAGGAATCTTATTCTTTTAGGGTTTAAGCAGAAAATAGGTGTAAGCTTGGGTGGAAAAGTATGTATTGACTATTAATTTTTTCTCGGCTTTAACCTTTGCGTATGGAACTGAACATTATGTTTTTACATAACGCAGCATGATTTAGGGAGTGGAGTTGGATGCTCTACGCTCTTCTATTGAAGCAATAAATGCCAGTTGAAAAGATACACACATTCTCTACAGCCAACCGATCAAATGAAGAGCGACAAGTATCGATGAGGAGAATAAGGCATGTCGAAGAAAATGAAATGTCACCGCTTAAAGCATCACTTGAAAAGTCATCGTGAAGTGAAAATGCAAAGAAGGTTAAAGTAGTTGAATCGGCGCTGAAAGGCCGCGAAATAGGCACTTGATGATCGTATGTTGATATTTGATTGTGATGCACAAGTCAAAAGTTGTTGATACCCAACTTGATTGCCTTCGTGACTAGTAAGTGTGTTATTGCCAAAATTAAATCATTTTGTTAACTGAAATTACGAGTCGAAGTAGGTTACTGATGCAAAAGCAATTTGTATATGCAGACATCAATGACATGAGCATTGAAAGTAGCTTTAGGCCTTTTATTAATTTCTTCCAGATTAGTCGTTTTTTATTTGAAACCTAAGCTCACCGTTTTAGGTTGATTTTTCATACATTTTATGCAGTTTTAAATTTGAACTTAAAAAACCTCCATGAACTAGTCTATAATCATCAACCACACTAAAAGTAAGTTTTGCAGAAAAATACTAATAGAAAACCGTTATATTTATACTTTTTTGATATATTTGTCTCATTACAAACTATAGTGAATTTGTGTAAAAGATAATAAGATAACAATTTTTTAAACCCTCTCTTTCTCCCTATATCTATCTATCTATAAGTATGTCATTAGTGAGTGAACTTTCAACTAAATTATGACTTTGATATTTTGAAGATTTACGACAATTAAAAATTCATATAAAATATAAAATAAAGAGGAAATATAGATAGAGCATACGAAAAAAAAGTTAATAATGCAACATCATTTTTACGATCATAATCATTAAAAAATAAAAGAAAAAAATGAAATTAATGAACAATCTTCCGAGCTCTTGTTGACTCCACTCCTAATTTTCATCATTTGTAATTGTGATGGTAATTATTAAGTAATTTTAATTTATTTTTGACTTATGAGGAGAGTACTAATTCTTTTGTAGTAATTTTCACAAAAGTTGTCAAAATTAAATGCATTATAATAGAATATTCCTTGCGATTTTGATATATTGTAATGCTATTCATTGGTCAATTGAAAATTAACTTGGCTATCATGACACTAAGAAAATATATAAAGTGCATAACACAAATATAATGTGATGCTATTTATTGATTAATTTATTTGACCAATAATATAAAGTTAATAAATAATATTAAAGAATTGAAATAATAGATAACGTAATAACGATATGCAAAAATCATTTTTTATAATAATCAAAGGTTATGCACATGACCTTGCAAAAATATTATTATAATTAGTAAATATAATGATGTATTTAGAAAAACAAACTTTAAATAAGGATTATTCCATTCCAAGTGGTAGTCTAATAGCAAGGCACTTGGTAGTTTTAAAACAAGACTAAAACAAAACAAAAAAAAATCAATAAATTTTATAAGTAAAAAATTTATTTAAAAATGTCATGACAAAAAAGAAAGAAGAAGAAAACGTTAATAAATGGATAGTTAAAATACATATGTAAATTTAAAAAAGAAGAAGACAAATATCGAGAAAAAAAAAACTAACCCAATTTATCCCTAAAATTTCTCACCTATTTACCTATTTCTATCTGTGTGAGATCAACATAAATGTTTTTGAGTTATCTTTTATTAAAAAGAATAACTTTAAAATATTATGAATCCGCTATTTTACAAAATAGTGCCACGTATAATTCTCGACTTTACAGTTTGAATTATTTTTTTAAAAAAATATCTTCAAAAAATAATAATTTTATAAATAATTATGTAAAACAATTTCAAATAAAATTGTCAAAAACAGAAACTGAAATTTATATATTATTAATAATTTGCAGATTTTCTAAAAAAAATAAACTTATTAATTAAAAAAATACTAACAAATTACATCAAATGTTTTTTTAAGAAAAATCTATATCGATAAATAATTTTGAAAATTAAAATATATTGAACAAAAATAAAGTTATAGACAAAAAAAAAATAAAAATTAAAACACAATTGATTTTATCAAAATAAAAGAATCTAAAAATATATTTCAAATTTTGTTTTGCTTCTTTAATAGAAAATAGAACATTACTAAAAATAATGGAGCAATTTTAATTTTGATTTACGACATTTAAATCAAAGGAGAAGACTTAAAAATTACTATTACTCTTCACTTTTTCATTTACTCTCTTTGCGGATAATTAAATTCTTATATAATCCTCTATCTCAAATTTTTTGGTTTATATAATACTGCATTATTTTTATTTTTTGTAGCGCCTTAATTTTTCATATTTCTACTAACTATGCATATAACACTGCATTTATTATATCGAAGCATGTGAATAATAAAATCATCTAAAAATATTAATAAG